>CATIWF010021032.1:0-17528 GCA_949630135.1 Balakata baccata | reverse complement strand
GTGGTGTTCTGAACCTGCAAATTAACTCAGTTCTGGAAATGACATATCAGCATTGAGCCAAAATTCATCGGAGAAAGACACCATCCTGAATTTTGAAGAGAACAAGAACCAAGAGAAAATCTCTATGCTCATTGTATCATTCGTAATTAACTAAATTGTGCGTATATATATAAAACTACACAAAATTAAGCAATTGTTATTTGGCTTTGAAGAATTAAGTGATAGAAAAAACATTACAAAAACATATTACCTTGGCTTATAGATGATACTAAATCTAGCTCCAGAAGTAGCAGCATGATGTGCAATAGCAAGAATTCCATAACAAATTAACATAACAGAAGGATCGTTGGTCTCTTGTCTCATTAACTTTCGAATGCCAACCCGAAGCTCTCCATTTTCTCCCCTAAACCAAGAGTAAATCAATTGGAAGTTTCTTCATGAATATCTAGAAATGGTTTAGCATAAGGGAAGGACATAACTTAATTACCTTAAAAAAATTTCCACGTCCCCTTTTGTTAATTTTTTTTAGTTAAAAAATTCACACCATCCATTTTGGAGCAAGTGACGCTTAGGCTTGCCTACAGGTTAGTGTTCCGATCACCATCATCACAATTAACATAACTGTATTGCATGCATTGCATATGCATTGGGGTTCACATGTTAGTGAAAACCCCGAAAATATCATCTTAATCCTTATGGATTATCAACATTGTAGCTTATCAAAGGAAATATATATGAATATCCATTTTCTGAAGCGATTAGCATATAGCAGAGCACAAAAAAATAGGAAGAGGAAGTTTTCGAAAAACAAAACAATGAAATAAAGAGTCCTCAGTTTGTCGGTGATCAGCCTTTTTATTGCATTAGTTACACATCAAATATTTGACCGCCAAAGTGCAGAAGACATTGTTGCACAAACCACAACTTCATGTTTTGAAAGAAACACTCAGCGCAGGATAAACATGATTCCAAGTAAATCAACAGTGCCAAGCCATCATTTTCTTTCATTTAGAATGAACATTTAGATTCAGAAAATAACTAGCAGAACGTGGAAGATAAAGAAATTTAATTGGAATACACTTTGAAATGACAACAATTAAATTTATGCAATTGCAAGAACATTATTAGTAGCAATGAACACCACAAACCATGGATGTAGCTTAGAGCAAATTAATTAATCAGCTGTAACAACAATATTCAGCATTGTAGCATAATATGAAAAATACTGTTACCCCCAAAAACATGTTGGAAATGCCACTTTTTTCCATGTAGATCAGTTGCAACCAAATGTTGATGGGGAAACTCTTGCTTCTGATCCTGAATAAAAAACAGTAGAAACATCAAGAAAAGTAACTAGAAACACAGTAGTAACAGAAACGAGAAACAATTTCAGATGCTAACCAGCTGTGGTAGACATTCCTCTGCATGCTTTTTAGGAATAAGTAAACTAACATGGTTGCTTGTGTCTGAATTAGTTAGTATTTTATGAAATGAACAGATAGTGCAACTTTCAGGTTCTGGGAATTGAGAACGAGAGCTAGTAATCTCTGTTTGCTAATTGATTGACAGAAACAGATTATGCAAAATATTGGGGAAGTAAAATAAATACAAAACAGTTCCAGAATAAAGACTGCATACATCGGGTTCAGGAATCAGTGTTACTTTCGCATAAACTTGATCTGTTTCAGGTTCAGCCTACAATTCATAAAGAATATAAATATTAACCGAATATAAATAACTCCTTCGAAAGAAAGAAATCTAAGAATTCATTAAGAAAAAAATAAAGTAATGTCAACATAACCCACCATAAGCTCAATATTGATCACTCTAGAAAGAATTTTAGATGGAGGATTGAATGGGACCAATAAGTCTGGCTCTAAACCCGGATTCACAAGAGCTCCAAGCTAATAATGACAAGTAGTGTGAGAACAAAAGCAATCAGATTACCCAAGAAGATGATACTATCAAAACTTGTAGCAGGTATTAAAGGAAAGTATATAAATAAGTACCTCTTGTTCAATGTGACCCTGTGAAAGATAATAAACTTGATCCCCTATAGGACTAAAATTTAGAGGTCCAGCATAGGCATGCCATAGTTTATCGTGTAAAACATCAGAGTTTCCTACCAACATCTTATATTCAATAACAATACATAAATCAAAAGTAAAAAATTACACAATATCACTTTTAAAATTAGTCATATTAATTTCAACATTCTAATCATACCAAATATATTTATTTGATTTTAACTCTTTGAAATAAATTAGTAAAATGTCAGGCCAAGGGCAACCCTGTGATTTGAACATGTAAAACATTACTATAGACCTTGTGTAATTTTTTTTCTTTTTATTTATGTATTGTTATCAAATATAATGTGTTGGTAGGAAACTTTGATGTTCTACACAATAAAATCAAATAAATATATTTGGTATGGTTAAAATTAATATGACTAATTATAAAAGTGATATAGTGTAATTTCTGAGATCTAGAGGTCCAGCACATGCATGCCATAATTTATCACGTAGAACATCAGAGTTTCCTACCAACACATTATATTTAATAACAATACATAAATAAAAAGAAAAAAAAAATACACAAGGTCTATATTAACGTTTTACATGTTCAAATCACAGGGTTGCTCTTGGCCTAGCATTTTACTAATTTATTTCAAAGAGTTAAAATCAAATAAATATATTGGGTATGATTTATAATGTTGAAATTAATATGACTAATTATAAAAGTGACCTTGTGTAATTTTTTTCTTTTTATTTATGAATTGTTATCAAATATAATATGTTGGTAGGAAACTCTGATGTTCTACACGATAAACTATGGCAGATGATACTACCAAAACTTGTTGCAAGTATCAAAGGAAAGTACACACATACCTCCTGTTCAATGTGACCCTGTGGAAAATAATAAACTTGATCCAAAGGACTAAGATCTAGAGGTCCAGCACAGGCATGCCACAGTTTATAGTCATTGTGCCTTTTGTAATAGTCAATTTTTTTAGAAATATTTGGATTAAGTGATTTTAAAATTTATGAATTTTATATAATTTATGAATTTTAAATTTATATATAATGAAATTTATAGATTTTAAGAATTTTATTATTTAGTTTAACTATAAAATTTATAGATTGATGATTACACTCGTATTTAGTTTAATGATTATAAATTCCAATTTTAACCTTTATTAAATATTGATAATTTATTATTATTAAGGATATATAATCAATTTTACCATATATTTAAAAATTAAAAAAATAAAATTACTTATTTTAAGAGTTAAAAAATAAAAAAAAGTATAAAAAATAAAGTTAATAATATTCTTTCATAATAAAATATTTTTTATTAATCATTTAATGCATATTAACACTATATAATAATAATAATAATAAGCAATTAGTTAGAAAAATGAATTTTGCCTTTTTTATGAAAGATTTTGATGGTGAGACATTTTACAAAATTTATGAATTTTGACCTATTTTAAGCAATTAAATCCATGAATTGTTTAAAATCTTTTAATCTAAACAGTCAAATTTGATGGAAATTCAACTTAAATTCACTCCACATGCAACTATATAATTAGATTTTTATTATATTACTAAAAAAGAAAAATTTGTGATTAAAAATAGTTTTCAGTTTTTTATTATTTTATTTTTAAAATTTTAATTTTTTTAAATATGTGAAGAAAAAATGAAGTAAAATAAATAATTAAATTTGGTAAGATTAAATTACTGAATTAATTTTAAAAGAATTAAGCAAATAAATTAAATTACTAGATTAATTTTAAATGGATGAGACTAAATTTAGTAAGTTTTTAAGCATGAAATATTTGGTGTAATAAATAGGCATACTAGATTTACTCTTTGAGGATTTCATATTTTTATTTTTAATTAAAAAATATTTTTAGATTGGTAAAAATGTAAAAAAAACATAAATTTTATCCAAATATATATATATATATGGGAATTAATATTAGAAAAAAAAAGGTAAAAACTTATAATTAGATTGATTAAAAAAATTGAAATTTGTTATCAAATTATGGGAATTAATATTTCGATTTCTATCCTTATTTTTGTGAGAGCCAAATGGTAGCATAGAAGTGTAAAGTTCGATAATCATTTATTATATTAAGGAAAAAATAACCCAACAAAAATATAATAATTTACATTATTTTATTATCTATAAAAGATTTTATTATATTATAATTATGAAATGACATCTATATATTTGTAATTAGTAAATGCTATCACAGGGTGAAGTGATTAATTTTTTTTTATTATGAGTTCATAAGACATATAGTTATGTTTTTTAATAATTTAATATCAAAACCATTTATTTCAATATAATATTTTCATAGGATAAATATTAAATTATGATATATTATATTAATATTCTAGTGAGATTCAAAATTTATATGATTGACTTCATTTATTTATTTATATTTAATTATTTCACTAAATTTTAAAATATCAATTATTTGTCAGAAAAAATATTATTTTTTATTTTAAAAATATTAATATAATATATTAAATTTTAAAAATATTAATATAATATATCAAATTTATAATTACATGATATATTAATAAAATATAATAAAATAAAAAAAGTAAATTGCATAAATTTTAAATGAATGGACAAGTCTAATGAAATAAATAATAATTTTTCCGTTTTTCGATAAGTTGGTAACTGACAACGCTGTGACTGGCCGCATCTCAAAAATCTCATTCTCCACGGAACGAAAAGCAAAAACAAAATTTGCAGTTTTATAATCTTGAGATCGTCTCATTTCACCAAATACTTGAATGAGACTCCGGAAGGCTGATTTTCCTTCATTTCGGGATCAAACGTTTACTACATGTCACTTAATTTTGTATTATTTATACTTAAATCACAATTTCTTATTTTGTAATACTAAAATTACTGAATTTTATAAATTAATATAAAAAAATTATCACCGATCAATTTTAACAGGTTATCAGTCGAAAAATTTATTTTTTATAGATTTATTAGATTATAATAATATCATAATTCTATTACTAGTTACCTTTAGTCACAAATGTAGCTGAAGGTAACTAATGACGGTGTTGTAATACTATTATTGGTAATAATTTTTCTATAATTTGTCAAAAATTATGGTCAAAAGATAACTAATGGCAGAGTTATAATATTATTATAATCCAAAAAATTCATTAAAAATAAATTTTCTGCCTGATAATTTATCAAAATTAGTCCAAAATTAGTCGGCGATAATTTTTTTATAACAAATTATAAAATTCAGTAATTTTAGTTTTATCCAGCTCATTTTCATCCGGTGGATGGCAGAACAGATTCTTTAATGTAGCAAATGATCTTCCACTAGTAATTTATAGGGCAATTTAAACTTTCAATATTAAATATATATACTTTTAATTTAATATTAAATATAAATATTAAAAAAATTTAATACTTTAAATTTATTTTTTTATCTAGTTATATAGATAATTATTATAATAAAAGTATATTTGTATTGATTTACATAAATTTATTCCTCTATCCTCAGCAGTGGATCTATAAGAACCATAGCAGATGTGGCTTTTTATAAAATAAATACATGGAAAACATTACAGATCTATAATATATACTGAACATATCAATGAATTTAATAGTTCAACATATATTGAAAAAAAATCACAACTTTACCTACCATTTTTAAGTCGAATTTGCATGGAAGCGAGAAATTGAGCATAGAACGAAAGGCAATGAGCTGAACAAAGAGAGAACATTAGGGACCATTCCAAATGAGTTAAATTTTAATAAAAAACCATCCCTAAAATGAGACCCGCCCCAGAAACAAATGATTAACTTACCTTTCTTAAGCCAATTCTGGTGGAAGCGATTGGTTGAGTATGGTGCATGCTCTCTACATTAGAAGCAGAAAAAAAACATAGAAAGGCTGGGAGGAGAGCATTCAAATTTCGTGAACAGTAAAGCATCTTCCCTAACTGAGATCTACATGGAAGTGATGATGAGTTTAGGAGATAAAGGGATTTGATTAATTTAGGAGATAAACATTTAAGTGATAGGTTAAGGAGAGAAATGGATCTCTATAGATCAAGAGAGAAAATAGAAGAGAACCGTCGAGGGAAGAGGAAGATAGCAGTATGACTTGTGAACAGTAGGTGGAAGGGAGAGAATGAAATGAAGGAGAGGCAGCTGCAGCAAATGGGGCAAAAGTAAAAAAGACCTTTTTTGTACATTTTGTCAGCGTCGTTTGTAGAAGGGCAAAGGGTAAAATAGATTTGGGAGAATGGTACCGTTTTAATGTGGATTTTAAGGTTAACAAAAGAACAACTGAGGGTATTTTAGTCAAAACACAAACATTGTTCATAGAATAGTGAATTTGCTAGGCATTTTATATATATGTAATATAGTTGAGAAAAATTCATGTTTGAAATATGTCAAACACTTATATATGATTATGAACATCATGATTCAAAATAATTAAGAGGACAAATAAAAAATAAGTAAGTCTGAAATTATTTAAATTTATCATATTACAATTATTTAGTTAAAAATCATATAGTATAACTAAAATAAATAATAAAACATATTTAATTTATCATATGCTAATGATAAATTATATTATTTTGTAATAGATTGCACTTATATTTATTTATCATAAATAGTAATTGCAGGAGATCCGTTAACAGTTATCAATAATTTGGACTGTTGAAAGAAGAATATAAGAGAATAAGAGAGGCAAACAATAGAGAGAGAAAGAAAAAAAGTGTTGATAGTTGGAAAGAGGCAGAATGAGAAGCGAAAAAGATGATGGTTATAATTCTTTTTTTATGGTTGAGGGTAATTAATGATGTCGTTTTGTTGATGCGTAAAAGGTAAGTTTAATGGTTCCTAAGTAAATACATAGTTACTATTCAAATCCCAACCGATTATATATAATAGTATAGATATTGAGTGTTTTAAATTTTATTGGTTCAAAAAAAAGTATTTTACATTTTATTTGAAGATTAGAATAACAAATTATTAATAATTTTGAATCTTTGATTATATTATTTGATTGATTCATTATAATTATTTATATGAATTATTTTTTTAGCAATTTTCTAATAACACAATTAAGAAAAATGATATTATTGATTGCTATGAAATTAGATGGTATGTTTTTTTAAAAAAAAGAAAATAGATGATAAATTGATTATAGCTGAATTAATTAATACTATAAGAATAATACTTAATGTGGTTAAGAAATAGATTTTAGTATTTGATAAAAAATTAAAAAATAAATTTTATGTAGTTAAATTATACATATAAAGGAAATGACTTTATATATATATATATGTGCGTGTGTGTGTGAATTTATAAATTTTTTTTATGAACTTTTAATTTATTTATATATATGTTTTTAATATTAAATTTTTAGTATATAAAAAATAACGGATGATTTTGCTTTATAAGTTTCATTATTAGAAAAAAAGTTGCTTAAAGTTGACTTACGCTTTAATAATTTTTTTTTATAATGGATTAAATTGAAAAAACATCATCGATTTAATTATTAACTATAATATCAGATATTATTGATTTCTAATTAATTTCAATATAGCAATCAAAAAATGACTAATATTTGATAAATTTATATGTGTATATATTTGAAAATAATTAACGTTTGAAATATATTATGAATTCATATATAACTATTAATATCAAACTCAAGATAATTAAGAAAATAAATAAAAAAATAAACGAAAAAATCAAAACAAATGATTGGTCTGAAATCATATAAGCTTAATATATTATAAATTTTTTTTATAAAGATTCATATAATACAATTAAAATAAATAATAAAATAGATTGATTGACACTTGTTATAATAAATTGTAATTAAATTGATTTACTAAATTATATATTAATTTTATGCATAAACTATATAGAGCTCTTGAATTTTTCATTTTTTCTTAATCCGTCTCCTACATCAATTTTTAGATTAGATTGTCCCTTATATATCATTTTTTGATCAATGTGTCCCTTTTAACATTTAAAAAACGTAATAAATAGTTATTTTATGCTAACATGACAACCAAAAGATTTAATGAGTCTCAATCCACCTTGTAACTGCCATATCAATATAAGTTGGTTGCTTATTATGTTTTTTAAATGTTAGAGAGGACAAATTGGTTTAAAAATGATATTTAGGGTGCAACTGGATCAAAAAACCGATATATAAAGCAAACTGAGAAAAATAAAAAATTAAGAGAACTACGTATGAGTTAAGCCTTAATTTAATTTATATTTATAACATAATATAATTAAAATAAATTATAAATATTTTAAAAATTAATGATATACAAATTAAAATGAAAAAATTAAGCAATATCTTATAATTTTCTTAATTGTTAGCATATATCAAATTTATATGAAAATTATGAATTTAATTTTCTTTATTACTATTATAAAATTTTAACATATAAAACTATTTGTAAGATCAATTTTATTAATAAATTAATAATTTTAATTTTATGGATTAAAGTAATATAATTATAAATTTTATTATATTTATATAATAACTGTAAAGATTAGAAGTAAATTTATATTTTCTATTTCACCATTCTCATTTTTAAAATAATATTATTTTATTTAATATATTAAAAATAGAATATAAATAATAAAATATTAATAAAATATTGTATATATACTAATATGTTTACAAGTTTCTAGATGAATGTGTTTATAAATATGTTTATGAATCTATAAACGAATATATTTGGAAGTTTTTAAATAAATAAGTTCACGAATGTCACGAGCCTATAAACAAATATGTTTGTGAGCCTATAATTGAACATGTTCGCGAGTGTATAATTGAAAACATTCTCAAGCTTCCAAAAGAATACGTTCGCGAGCCTGCAGACGAACATGTCACGAGCCTATAAACAAATATGTTCGCGAGCCTGTAAACGAACATGTTCGCGAGCCTGTAAACGAACATGTTTGCGAGTTAACAAACCAAACACACTCGAGCTCGAGCTCGGCTTGAAAACAATAATTATTGAATTCGAATGAGTTTTTTTTTCCAAACTGAGATCCGAATAGCTCATGAATGGTTTGGTTCGTTTACAACCCTACTCATGGTCTGTTGGATCATCGATTAATATATGATTCTCAAAAAAATAAGGTTTAAGTCATATTTAGCTACCTGAATTGAAATATTTTTTTCGCTATTTAGTTTCCTGCAGTGATTTTTAATCCATTTAGCCGCTTAAATTTTTTATTTGGTATATCTTGCTTCATATTCAATTCATAAAATATGCATAAAGTTCCTAATGTTGACATTACAAAAAAAATATTTGAGTTGGTTAATGGTGTATGTCAACGATAATAATGACAATAATAAACATCTTCAGGGGTCTATCTTGCACCCCATTTATGTAAATCCTTTATGTTTTTGTTCTTGTAGTTATACTATAAGTTTTTTCTTTTTATTGTTTTTCCATTTTAGTAGAGGGTCAGAATGAAAATGCAAATTCAAGATAGTAATACTAAGCCAAAATTTATTAGGTTTTTTTTTGAAAGATTATTAGTTTTTTTTATTATAGTTTTCATGTAAATTGACATCAATAAATTTGACAAATGGTGATACTAAATCAACAATTAAATTTCTCAAGAGTTAAAAATAATTTTTACTTGAAAAAGTCAAAAAGTTAAATAAAAGTTTGTTGGTTATAAGGCAATTAAATAGAAGTATGGAAGACAATTCATAAATTAATTATACTATATAAACATTAAGCGAGACTATATTTTGGGACATAAGAGGAAGTGAATTGATGTTTCAAAGAAATTATGACCTTTATAAATTAATCTAAATTTTTGAGTATGCTATTAGTATACTAATTTAATACAAAAATAATTTGATATTTCTTTTATAAAATTAAAGTTTATGACTTGAAATGTTTTTCAACTTTAAAAATCAGTTTTTTTTTCAAATAAATTACTTATTTTATTTGCAATAAAGATTTCAAAGAATTGAGACTTAAATAAGTTTTTTCAAAAACACTTTTGAATACTTTTTTCACTTAAAAATTAGAATTGAAATTATTCTACCAAATCAAAAAATTAAACTCGAAAATAAAAGAAGGGATAATAGCTTGACAAATTTAAATATATAGTATTTCGACACAGTTACCTATATCTACTTTTCAAGACATAAGCTTGAGAGTTTTTTCTCCACTAACGATTCTTTTCAGAGATAATAATCAATCCAATTACAACTCTATCTAACCAACTATCTTAAGCTTAAATTCAAGTTTTTAGAAAGTAAAACTCGACAAACAATTGATTAGTCTTTCAACCTAGAAGCTAGACAACCCAAACTTAAGTTTTTACAAAGTAAAAATTAAAACACTTAGAATAGTTTTATACCTAAAGTGCTAAACAATTCAACAACAAGTTTTCGAGTCAAACTTGCAAACTTAATACAAAATAATTCACCACCAAGTTCTAAACACGAATTTTACGAAAAAAGTTAGAGTTGAAATGAAAGGTATTTAAGAATGAAATTCAATATGGAAGAAAAATAATTTAAAGAGTATAAAACACTTTTTCCATAAGAAATTTTTTATTTTCCAATAACAAAAATATTCTTTCAATTGGTAGTTACAATTTAGAAGAGAAAAACTAGTCAATGGAAACACATTTTTGTTTATTAAAAAATTAGCCGTTATTTTACCTTACAGTAAAAAACTATTAGATAGCCAATAAGCATACTATGATAATAATATATTAGAATACTCATTTAAAAAATAGTTTTTCTAACTAGTGAAAAAATGCTTTTGGTCTTAAAAGTTTTTATACTTTGAACTTCACTTATAGAGTAAAATCATATTAATTTTACATTAATATCCTAAAATACCTATTTGTTGTATATGTGTTTATATTTTTGAATTTTCCTCTTGCATTCAATTCTTGCGCAATAAAATCTAAAAATTACATATATAACAAATTCTAATGAGTATATTATTGTTTTAAAATCATCAAAACTAAGAACTAAAGATTGTAGTATTTGAGCCAACAGAATGTATATCATCTTTATAGGTATAACTTATTGATAAATGCTTAGAACAATCACTTTTAATGAACTATTTAATACTCGCCACCTGATTATTTGAGAAGACAAGACCATACTTCAGAACTAGACTTTTCATTCCCACCATATATTAACATAATCATTGTATCTATTATTTTTTTGAAGTCATTTGCATATATTCACTTATAATTATAAACCTTTTATTCAAACCAACAAAAAAGAAAAAAGTCTAAACACTTAACTAACAATATGCATTATGTATAAAAGATAAAATCTTTTAAAGAGAAGAAAGAATTTAAGGTGAATAATGAAGCATAAAAAGTTTTGTTAGAAATATTTAAAGAAATTCATTATTTATTATATTTATTATCTAATTAAATTTTTTTTCCAACACAATGCGCAGGCCATCTACTAGTATCAATAAAAATTGCTTGGTGGTGGCCTTGTAGGCCTCCTTTTATTCTTTTATTATTATTATTATTATTATTATTATTATTATTATTAAATTCATCTCATTTTCAATAAAAACAACAATAAATGTTATGAAGGCACAAGAAAAAAAATATAAAACAGAAGTCAAACCCAGTACACGCAAGTCTATGTCCAGAGAATAATTTTGAATAAAGAAATTTCAACCTTTCAAATTAGTAAAATTCTTTCACAAACCACCACTGAAGATTGATATTGGTGTCTTTCATAAAATTTGATATAATTGAAAAAAAAAAATGAATAGGGATATTTTAATTTTAATTTTTTTATTATCAATTTGACTTTAATTAATTACCCTATATATAATTAATTACAGATGAATGCAATTGTCTCTTTATTACTAACAATGAGGATTATATGATAGGTTTTCACTGCTTGTTTGGAATGAGATGATATGTACTTATTTATTTATGTTAATTTTTCAGTTTTAACTTAAGTTTATGACTGCCTTCCTGTTCAAATGTTTTGACTCGAGTTTTTGCACTGAACCAACACTCTTAGGATCCATTGGTTAGGAACCATTGGTTGCAATATATGAATGAAAATAAAAATGAGAATGATTAATTTTATTATATTATTTGGTTCATTTTTATCTATTAAGGAATGAAAATGAAAATAAAATTCAATTTGCATATGTTTGGTTAAATTATCATATTTATATAATACATTTATTTTAAAAAGTGATTTATAGCTCAACAATAAGATAACAAAAATTTTTTAAAATAAAATATGAACTTAAATTGTATACAAATTCTATTTATTTAAGACAATTACATTTTAATTTTATTATTATTGAAAAAATAAATTAATATTATTAAAATAATATATTTTTAAAATATCTTCTAATATTAATTAAGAGTATATTGAAAAATTAAAAAAATATTATAATTTATATTTAGTTATAATTGATTTCTATGAGAATGAAATACTTATTCTCTAAGAAGAGAGTAAAATAAGTGATTTTCATTAATGGAAAAATTTCATTCCTATTTCCATTAATATTTTTTTTCTAACCAAATACTAATAATTGAAATCACTCATTTCCATTCACATTCATTTCTATCCATTTTTTCATAAACCAAATACCCACTTAAATTATTGATTAAGGGTATTTGGTTTTGGTCGGGTCTAATTGATCACGAATGCAAAACTAGGACTCGAGCTTCAGCTAGCATTCCTGTTTTTAAGGAAAAAAAAAATCAGAAAAATAATTAACTCGTCGCCTAAGAGAATCTTAACTCCCACAATGAATAGCCTTTGTACACTTAGAGAGGCACCAATTGCCATAGCCGTAATCGATGCTTGCACATGAAATTCTACAGCTATTCTTGCTTGCCATTTTCTCCAAGCAGCTGCCGAAGTTACAAAGTTTAAAGCAACCGCAACACTTCGGCATTTTAAAATGCGGCCCACGATACAAGTTGCGGATTGTAAGTGGGTGTTTTTTTTTCTCTTTTAATTTATGGTATGAGGAGAATAGTAGAGCTGACAATTTAAAATACGATACGATTAAACGATAAAGAACGATACAGATTTAGACGGATACGTGTTTGAGCTAAACAGATATGGATTATAACCGTGTCAACATGATTAAGATACGGAAAAAAAAGCGTGTTATAAACGGATTTTACTTGTTTAACCTGTTAAGACACAATTAAAAATATATAAAATATTAAATTTTTTAATATTATTTAAATTCAAACTACATAAGATATTTTAAATATATATATAATATTTTAAAAATTTATAATATATATTTATAAATGAATGAATGTATAATACATTTTGTTAAAATTAATTATATTAATATGTTCTATGTATAAAAATATTATTTGTATAGTTATTGTTTTTTGTAATATATTATATTATTTATCTGTTTATATGAATTAATGTATATTTGATAATTATATTTTGTTTCCTCATATATATATATATATAATTATATTCTCATAAAATAAATTTAAATATTTCTTCTATTACATATTAGTTTTTAAAATATAAATAAAATTATATTAGAATTACATTCTAAAAAATAAAAAATTAGATATCTTTTCAGTTAAATAATGCAAAATAATTATTTATATATGATTTAGTATTTTTCAAAAAATAAATATTGTTAACATTGAACTCTCCAATCTTAATATAAGCAAACTTATAAGATGTATAAATAAATTTACTATGATTACAACAATTAATTTATAAATATTGGTCATTAAAAAGGTTCTAACACTAAGTTTATTACTTTATAAAAAAACACTATGGTTATTATAAGAAGTAAATTCTAAAATATAAAAATTTATATAAGATGTATAATTATTCTTAGTATAAGATGTATGAATGAACTTAATATGATTACAACAATTAATTTAAAAATATTATAATTACACTAAAAAATCTTGCACTAAATAAATTTTATTTTTATAGATTATTAGTATTTTACCAATCTATTAAATTATGTTTAATAAAATTAATTGTTAATATTACATAATATATAAACAATAATAAACAAATAAAAAAATAATAAAAAAGGTTATAAATAGATAATTTTGTTCAACCATAACCCTAAAACCAATTCACTTTCTATAGACCTCTTCACCAGCCACCTCTCATTCTCTAAATTAGTAAATCTTCTCTTTCTCCTGTTATTTTTCTGTTGCTCCCTTACTATCGTGGCTTCTTATCCGTCTATGGTTCCTCCTCGCCTACTTCTCCTTCGTTAGTACATCTCGTCTCTCCTTCTCCTTTGTTCGTGACGCCTCTTACAAGTTCGTGGCAGCTCTGTTCATGGTGCATCTCGCCTGTTCATGGCACCTCTCACCTCCTCCTTCAGTCCTTCTCCTCTGTTCTTGGCATCTATCCTCCTCCTTCTCCTTTGTTCGTTCTTAATCAGGTATGAGAACATTTATTTTATTTTTCAATTTAGTATCTTCAGTTCTTCGCCCTTTCTCTAGCTTTTCTTTTGCTGTGGCTTATACTCCTTATTTAGATCTTTAGTTCTCTTAATATTTTTCTCTTAATGTGATTGCAGATGAATGTAAGTAAAGAGGTTCTTGAATCAAGCATAAATGAGACAGAAAAGACATCAAATACTGAAGATGATGTAGCAGAAATATAGAAAAATGAATCTAAAATTGCTAAATCGAAAGGGAAGCGCAAAAGAAGATTAACATCCCCGATATGGTCTTTCTTTATAAAGTTACCAGAAAAATTATTAGATAAGAAAGTAAGATGCAAATTCAAATATTGTGGATATATTGCCAATTATGATAGTAAAAATGGCACTGGTAATCTTAAACGACATCTTGACAATTGTGTTAGGAAGGATAGTCGGGATGTAGGTCGGTTAATGGTTGGTCAAAATTTATTTATGATGTCTTCTAAATTTGATCATGATAAATTTGGGAGTTGCTTATTGCTGTTGTAGTTATGCATGAGTTGCCTTTATTTTTTGTGGAATTTGTTGGTGTTAGAGCATTATTGTCTTATACAAATCTGAATGCACCAATTATTTTTAGAAATACTGTGAAATCTGATGTGATGAAAATGTATAAGAGAGAGAAGGAGAGGATTAAAAGTATACTTCAAGAAATTCCAGGAATGATTTGTTTAACTTGTGATTTGTGGACTTCAATTGCTACTGATGGATATTTAGCTGTAACTATGTATTTCATTGATAATGAATGAGTTCTACATAAAAGATTGTTAGACTTTTCTTTTATGTCGCCTCCATATACTAGTGTAACAATTAATGAGAGAGTTTATAAAATTTTAGCTAAATGAGAATTGGAGAATATGCTTTTTTATGTGACTTTGGATAATGTTGCAGCTAATAATGTATTCGTTGAGCTTTTAAAGGACCAAATAAGCATTAGACAAACACTTGTTTATGGAGTGAATTTTTTCATTTTAGGTGTTGTGCGCATGTGTTGAATTTACTTGTACAAGATAGTTTATGAGCAATTGATAGTTCTATTATTAAAGTTAGAGAAAGTATAAAGTATGTTAGAAGGTCTTAAGTTTGAAAGTAAAATTTTTTGGAATATGAAAGATTATTTGCTTTGAGTGGAAAAAAAGGGTTTAGGTAAGATGTTCCTACTAGATGGAACTCAACATATCTAATGCTTGAAAGTGCTTTATCCTATTGATTTTTTTTTACCACTTGGAATTAAGTGACTCCAATTTTAAATACTGCCCAACACCGAGTGAATGGAAAAAATTGAAAAAATCTGCACTTTTCTTGCTGTCTTTTATGAAAGCACTTGTATATTTTCGGAGACGAAATATCCTACAGCAAACTTATTCTTTCCTTCGATGCTTGTGGCATACTTGACATTGAGGGAGAATATAATTTCAGATGATGAGTACATGAAAAATATTACTGTATTGATGATGGCAAAATTTGAGAAATATTGGAGTGATTTTAGTTTGACCCTAGCTATTGTTGTGATACTAGATTTTCGGTATAAAATTGACTTTGTAGATTGGAGTTATAATGAGCTGTATGGTAGTAATTCAAGTCAGTTTGAAGTAAGCTATTTTTTGTTTTTGATCAGTATGCTACAAAAAAATGAAAAAAAATGTTCAAATTGAATCAACAGAAAGGTCACATTGGATGATCAAATCAGAAACACAATATCAAGTATGATAAAACAAAAATTTAAGGTATTCTTCTTTCTGTAATTTTTTTATTCTATGTATGAATGACGTAGATTGTATATAATTAGAGAACATATTTTTTTATTGATCAATAGGAGTTTGATAATTTTAAAGGCGAATGGTTGAACCAAAAGACATAATTGCAACAATATTTGGAAGAAATAAGAGTTGATAGAAATACTCTTTTAGATGTTTTACAATTTTGGAAAGCAAATCAGTTTAGGTATCCTGAGCTTGCTGCAATAACTCGTGATATTCTAGCAATTCCAATATCTATAGTGACATCTGAGTCTAGATTTAGTATTGGTGGTCAAATCCTTGATCAGTATCGTGGTTTTTTAAAACCAAAGAGAGTTCAAGTACTCATTTGCAAAAAAAATTAGCTATTTGAAGATGTTGGTGATGAGATTATATTCTTTTAATTTGTGCATATTTACATGTTTTCAATTATTGCCATTCTATTGCTCTTTATTATCTACCTTAATTAATAATTATATTTATTGTTCATAAAAAGTGTCAATACTTTTAATGATATGGAATCTAATGAAGTCATTGATTGAATAATATGATATAGAATCTAATGAAGTCATTGAAGATATTATTCAAATGGATAATGTTGCATTTGCTCCATCTCTTTGAATAATTCTATGATAATTGATATTTGCAATTTATATTTTTTAGCAAAAAAAATTTCATTTATTATTCTTACTATGTACTAATACATGTATTATGCATATACAAGTACAAGGAAAATGACATTGATGATATTGATCGAAGACTCCAACTTTTAATTTGTAGTTTTTTGAATGAATTGTGAAGACTCTAATTTTTTATGTTAAGTTTTTTTTTTTAATTTTATGAATTATGTATTGTAATAATTTTTTATTTTGTATGAGATGTTATTGCATAATTTTTTGTACTTTTTACTTAAGATTCATGTCTAATCGTTTCGTATCATATAATGTGTATCCATTTAGACACATTTAGTTAATTGTGTGTAATCGTATCGCGTCGTGTAAATACGTTTAATTACCGTATCATGTTCGTGTTTCAATTTAGTATACAATTAATTAATCTTGTTGTATTTCGTATAAATACATTATACACGAAATAAAATACGACACGACACAAATTGCCAGCTCCAGACAATTGGTTGCTGTTTGAGTTTTCCACGACAAAGAATTTGATTTTTTCGCCAAGGAATTTTCTTAAAGAGAAATACTTTCAAGGGAAAGAGTTGAACAACGTGAGGAATGTGACAATGTTTAAAAGCGTTAGAGGGGAATTTAGTAACTTTGAA
>CATIWF010021031.1:0-12766 GCA_949630135.1 Balakata baccata | reverse complement strand
AACTTCCTTACCTACGGTGGTGTTGGTGGCTTTCGGAAGCAATGGGCTCCCATTCGGTGGTGCTGGAGGTCTCGGTGGAATCACCGGCCTAGGTGGTGTTGGTGGACTTGGAGGGCTAGGTGGTCTTGGAGGTACTGGCGGTGGCGTTGGTGGTGGTGCAGCGGGTGGAGTAGGTGGTACTGCCGGTGGTGGTAGTGGTGTTCATCCTTATACCCTTGAGAAAAATGCTCTTTGATTTTCTGGTCTAATGAAGGTGTGAAAAGTTGTTTTGTTTAATTTGGAGGTTAAGTTAGTTATTTTTCATATTTGGTCCATGAAGAAGCTTCTGTGCTCGGTTTTCATTTTATATTTGGGAAATACAGGCATATACGCATATATTACTTTTTATATATGTAATATCATTTTTAGATTACAATTCATAAACTATTATAAAAATGATTTAAATAATTTAGTACTCTCAATTTATGCTTACATATCCTTATTTGATATTTTTTTAAAATTAGGATCCTATTTGAGGAAATATTAAAATTTCACATTAATTACAATATTTTTCTTTTTTCCTTTTTCTCTATTATCTTATTTTCATCAACCATTGAAATTTTTATATTTACATTTAAATTAAAGTAAAATCACACTCAATCATTAATAATACATTATTTTAATATTAAAAAATATTGATCTAATTAAAAATCATGAATAATACATAAACTAAATATATTCTTGTAAAAGTTATACAGTGAAAAATATATTCAATTGTATTGATACTATATATTTTATAATATATTTTATTTAAAATTATTCATGTATTTAATTCAAAATTATTGAATATACAACTAAAAATATATAAAAAAATATATTTAGTATGTGTCACGTCCGTGATATAGACCCTGACCGTATACACGTATTACTGTCGTTTGTACCGCAGTACAGAGGCGTACCGACCAGAGTCTAAATACGGACATATGAGCGTGAAAAATTTAATGTAATATGAGGCTTAATATGAATATTGAGATGATTTGATGAAACGTTGCAATTTCGTGTTATACACGTAAATCAAGGCAACGGACTGGGCCAGGAATACATGGTTTTTGTCCAACAGTAAGAATTTGAGTTAAGCATACCATAATGGGAAAAATAATATTTTAAGGCCATAGATGAAGTTATATGGAGATATTTGGAGGTTAAGGGCTCCGATTTGCATAAATAATGTTCCTAGTGTAGATTTATAGTCTGATATTCCGATTGAGAGTTAGAGATATGCGTTTACTATCGCAATGATGCCAAAGTGATCACAATTGAATTCTAAGATTTTTAAAACTGATAATTTAGAAATCGGACTTCAGATAAATTTTTACGGGTATGATTTAGAAAAAAGACTAAACTGCAAAAATGAAATTTTTGCATTGGTGGTCGTTTTGCAAAATTGGAAAGACCATTCCGAAGAGAAAATTTTTTTGAGAATATTGGTATATTCAATTTAAGGAGATAAGGTCATTTGAGCTATGAAATTTAAGAAAATAAATTTGCTCATGTACTAAATTGAAAAGTTTGGAAAGTTGGTGGAAAAAGTCAAAAGTCAAAGTTTATTTTGGATTAATTTGGATAAAATCCAAATTATCTTTTTGGTTAATTTTAATTGACTAATAGGAGCAAGAATTAAACTCAATTAAGATTAATTAAGCTCTAATCAACTATGTAAAGTCAAAAAATGCCAAAAAAATCAACAATTCATCAAAAAAAAATGTTTTGATATTTGGTTTTGTAAACCGTAACACTACTTATCAATCTGGTATACGATGGTATATACGAAAGGATAAGGGGTGTTACAATTTTATTGGTATCAAAGCTAAGTTTAGGCGGTTCTAAGACAGAAATGGGGTAGAACTAGAAATGTATGTTCATGCATTGGTTTTTGAAAAGTATTTTGAATTCAAAAAGAAACTTGTACTGCTTCCTAATGTGGGCCACTATTTGGTTTTGTAGGGCGATAGATCTTGATTATGGAGAGTCAGAGAATAGACTCCCGAGGAATATGAGCGATTGCAGAGAGTTAGAGAGGAGACTACTGAGGAATATGAGCCATTACGACATGATAGGGAGGAGACTCTTGAGTCATATATACCATCGAGTATAGATACTTCGTATCCTCTCCGGCGATAGAGGGTAGCTGAGGGCAGTACATCTACCTACAGATATGATAGATCACATAGATGTAATAGACCACATAGACATGATATACATGCTCCGGTTTCGAGTTAAGTGAGAGAGGAGCTGTTGGAGGATATGGCAGAGATCTTACGATGTTCTGCCAAACCAGCTAATATAGAGATGTGGTTTGAGAAACTTCGAAAGTTGGGAGCTACAGATTTTTACGACCGCAATGAGGATGACGCGGCAATTACTGAGTATTGGTTGGAAAGAACATAAAGAGTATTTCGACAGATGGACTGCATGTCAGTATAGAAGTATAGGTATGTGGAATCTCTACTGTAGGAGGGGGCTTACGATTGGTGGAAGAATATGTTACAACGTCCCCAGACACCCAATCCTCCATCTTGGAAATTTTTTTGGAATAGTTCAAGAAGAGATATATTCCCAGGGCCTATATTGATCGGAAGAGGCAAGAGTTCTTGGATGTCAAACGGGAGGATATGACTATAGAAGAATATGAGAAAGAGTATACTCACCTCAGTAACTATGCAAGGGGTATCATTATTGATGAGATTGACAGATGTCGAAGGTTTGAAAAGGGATTACGACCCCCTATCAGGGCTAGATTAGCAAGATCACATATCAACGAGTTTACTACTCTAAAGATAGCTGCAGAGGCCGTTGAGAAAGCTATTGCTAAGGAAATGAAGACAATATATCCGACCCACAACAAAAGACCTTTCTTTCAGTCAGGTACAGGTTTCTCAGCCAGTAAGAAAACCAGGTTTTCTAGTAGCAGATTTCAAAATGGGACTAGAGGTTCAGGTGCACTAGCTAGGCGGGGTCAGCCCACAAGATCCACATCATCAGTTGCAAGTACTCCAAGTTCAGTCGGGGGAAGATATGTTATATATCCTCAGTGTCAGCAGTATGGTCGGTATCATAGTAGGAAGTGTCGGATGAACACCAGGGTGTGCTACCACTGTGGTGAGACAGGACATTTCAGGAGGGATTATCCACTTTTAGGTCAGACTATAGAGACTGCTAGAGAGAAACCTATTTGGACACAGGGATTTACACCTGTCAGAGGTAAAGGCAGAGGTAAGATTTGAGGTGGCAAGACGGGGATAGTACATACTGGGTCTAAGACAGTGAATAGACCAGGAGATAGCCATACAACACCTACTAGAGCCTATGCTATCAGAGCTCGAAAGGAGCAAGACTCCCCTACTATAATTGTGGGTAGATTTTCTTTACTTAGCTTAGATATATATGCTTTAATAGATCTGGATTTCACACACTCTTATATATGTACTGCACCACTAGTTGGGGTTGACATAGTGACTGAGACATTAGCATATGATATTATAGTGATAAATCCCTTGGGTCACAGTGCCAGGGTTAATAGAGTGCATCAACAGCTACCCTTGGTGAGTCAGGGTGAGCTCTATCTAGCAAATTTAATTGAGTTGCTATTTCATGAGTATGATGTCATACTAGGTATGGATTGGTTAGCTCACCATGGAGCTGTAGTTGATTATGCAACTCAGAAGGTTATTTTTAGAAAGCCCAGATTTAAGGATCAAGTAGTACAGGATATTCAAAGGAAGGTGTCATCTAATGTATTTTCATCTATAAAGACCCATAAGTTGATTAGGAAGGGCAATAAAGCTTATTTGGCATATATAGTTGATACCAGGAAGGAGAGTCTGAGGCTTTAGGATATTCCTATAGTATGTGAGTTTTCTAATGTGTTTCCTGAGGATTTGCTAGAATTGCCTCCGGACAGAGAAATAGAGTTTGCTATTGAGTTACTACCTGGTACAATACCCATATCTATTACACCATACCGAATGGCACCAGCAGAGCTGAAAGAGTTGAAAATGCAATTGTAAGAGTTCCTAGATAATGGGTTCATTAGACTTAGTATATCACCTTGGGGTGCGCCTGTGTTGTTTGTGAAGAAGAAAGATGGCACCCTACGGTTGTGCAGTGATTATAGACAACTGAACAAGGTGACAGTGAAGAATAGATACCTATTGCCATGAATAGATAACATGTTTGATCAGCTGAGAGGTGCAGGGGTATTTTCCAAGATTGACTTTAGATCGGGATATCATCAGCTAAAGATTAAGGAAAGTGATGTGCTTAAGACTGCCTTCAGGACTTGATATGGCCACTATGAGTTCCTAGTCATGCCATTTAGGTTGACGAACTTGCCAGTAATATTTATGGATCTGATGAATCGAATCTTCAAGCCTTTTTTAGACTAGTTTGTGGTAGTTTTTATTGATGATATGTTGGTCTATTCCAGGGATAAAGAGGAATTTGATCGACATCTTCATTTTGTGCTTCAGATTTTGAGAGAGTAACAGCTTTATGCTAAGCTATCGAAGTGTGAGTTTTGGCTTGAGGAAATTAATTTTCTAGGTCATGTGGTATCAGCAGATGGGATTAGAGTTTACCCTAGCAAGATTGAAGCCATACTTAATTGGAAGTTGCCTCGAAATGTAATTGAGATACGTAATTTTCTTAAGTTAGTAGGCTGTTACAGACCATTTGTGAAGGGTTTTTCTTCAATAGCCACACCTATGACACGGTTGCTCTATAAGGACATCAAATTTGAGTGGACAAACAGGTGTCAGGCTAGTTTTGATCTACTAAAGGCAATGTTGACAGATGCACTAGTTTTAACGCAACCTATTCCAGGAAAAAATTTTGTGGTATATAGCGATGCTTCATTGAATGGTTTAGGCTATGTACTGATGCAAGAGGGTAAGGTGATAGCTTATGCTTCCAGACAGCTAAAGCTGCATGAGAGAAATTATCTTATGCACGATCTGGAGCTAGCAGCTATTGTTTTCGCCTTGAAGATCTGGCGACAATATCTATATAGAGAGAAGTGTTACATCTATATAGATCACAAGAGTTTGAAATATTTACCCTCACAGAAAGAGCTGAATCTCCGACAGAGGAGATGGTTGGAGCTTATTAAAGACTATGATTGCATAATTGACTATCAGCCCGGAAAGGCTAATGTAGTGGTTGATGTTTTGAGTCGAAAGACTCTAACAGAGTTGCTAATCCTACCTATATTAGTTCAGCGGATCAAAGAAGCCTAGAAATAGGATCCTAGGCTCGTGGTGATTAGTGAAGCTATTTCGAAGGGAGAGAGACCTGAGTACTCAGTGAAAGCAGATGCTAGTATTTATTTCAAAAATAGATTATATGTGCCTGGTATGCCTAAGTTGAAATAAGATATTCTAAAGGAGGCACATGAGTCAACTTATGCTATACATCCCGGCAATAACAAGATGTATCAAGATTTGAAGCTCTATTATTGGTGGTTGGGGATGAAGAAAGATATTACAGAGTTCACTACCAGATATCTGACATTTCAACAGGTGAAAACAGAACACCAATTGCCATCAGGATTACTACAATCTATCGCCATATCGGAATGGATGTGGGAAATAGTTATTATGGGCTTTGTGTCAGGACTACCCTTGACTCAAAGAAGACATGATGTAGTATGGGTGATTGTTGATAATTGACCAAGTTTGTATATTTTTTGCGAGTTAGGAAGGACCATTCCTTAGATAAGTTAGCAGAATTATATGTTTAAGAGATAGTCTGGTTGCATGGTATGCCATTACCTATTATATCTTATAAAGATCCCATATTCACATCTTAGTTTTGGAAGAGTCTTCAGGGATCATTGGGTGATCAACTCCACTTCAGTAAAGTTTTTCATCCTCAGACAGATAGACAATCAGTGTGGGCAATCCGATTATTAGAGTATATGCTTCAAAGCTGTGTGATTGAATTTACAGGAAGTTGGAACAAGTACTTACCACTAGTGGAGTTTGTGTATAACAACAATTACCAGGCAAGTATGGCATGGCCCCATATGAAGCATTATATGGTAGGAAGTGTAGAGCTCCAGTATACTAGACAGAGCTTAATGAAAGGAAGATATTGGGACCTGATTTGATTCAGCAGACAAAGGAGAAGATTAGAGTAATTAAAGACAGGCTCAAGGTAGCTAGAGATAGACAAAAGTCTTATGCAGATTTGAGATGGATAGACATCGAGTATGAGGTCAGTGACAAAGTGTTTTTAAAAGTATTTTCGTGGAAGAAGGTGCTTCGTTTTGGTAGAAGAGGAAAGCTGGGTTCTAGATTTATTGGGCCTTTTAAGGTAATCAAGCGAGTGGGACCAGTAGCCTATAGGTTGGCTCTATCTCATGATTTGGAAAAGATTCATAATGTGTTCCACGTATCAATGCTTAGAAGGTATAGATCATATCCGTCCCATATCATCCAGATAGAAGAAATCGAAGTACAACTAGATCTATCTTATGAAAAAAACTGATAGCTATTTTGGTAAGGGAAGTGAAGCAACTACAAAACAAGCAAGTACCTTTGGTGAAATTCGTCTAGCGAAGACATTCAGCTGAAGAAGTAATATGGGAAAGCGAGAAGATCATGAAGAGTCAACATCCTCAGTTATTCAGCAATGATTTACCAAGTATGATTTCGAGGATGAAATCTCTTAAGAGGGAGAGAATTGTCACGTCCGCAATATAAACCCTAATCGTATAAGCGTATTGCTGTCGTTGGTACCGCAGTACAAAAGCATACCGACCAGAGTCTAAATACGGATATATGAGTGTGAAAAATCTAATTTAATATGATACTTCATATGAATATTGAGTTGATTTTATGAAACATTACAATTTCGTATCTTGCACGTAAATCAAGGCAACGGACTAGGTTGAGAATACAAGATTTTTGTTTGGCGGTAAAAATTCAAGTTAAGCATACCATAATGGGAAGAATAATATTTTAAGGTCATAGGTAAAGTTATATGGAGATATTTTGTGGTTAAGGGCTCCGACTTGTAGAAATAATATTCCAAGTGTAGATTTACAGTCCGATATTCCGATTAAGAGTTAAAGATATGTGTTTACTATCGCAATGATGCCAAGGTGATTACAATAGAATTCTAAGATTTTTTAAATTGATAATTTAGAAATCAAACTTCAGATTAATTTTTATAGGCATTATTTAGAAAAATGACTAAACTACAAAAACATAATTTTCGCACTAATGGTTATTTTGCAAAATCGGAAAGACTATTCCGAAGAGAAATTTTTTTTAAGAATATTGGTATGTTCAATTTGAGGAGATAAGGTCATTTGAGATATGAAATTTAAGACAATAAATTTGTTCAAGTACTAAATTGAAAATTTTTGAAAGTTGGTAGAAAAAGTCTAAAGTCAAAGTTTAATTTGGATTAATTAGGATAAAATCTAAAATATCTTTTTAATTAATTTTAATTGACTAATAGGAGTAAGAATTAAGCTCAATTAAAATTAATTAAATACTAATCAACTATAAAAAGTCAAAAAATGCCAAAACAATCAACAATTCATCATAAAAAATAAAAAATAAAAGCCCCATCATATTCTATCATATTCTTCTTCTTCCTTTCACGACCAACAAGCTATTTCTTTTAATTTTTTTTCAATTTTCTCTCACAAATTACTGTAATCCAAGCCTAAAGAAGTATAAGAAATTAAGTAGTAGTAAAGCAGAAAAATCAAATATTGGTAAAAAATTTCAAGAAAATTTGAAGTGAGATTTTTATCACTTTTTTTTTTTTCAAAATTTCATTGATTTAAGTTGATTTGAATGATTGTTGTGAATAAATTTTAGTTTGGTGGTTGTTTGATGTTGAATTTGTGAAAATGATGAATTAAGGTTTTGTAGGAAAATTATGAAAAAATTAAATAAAAATGGACAACGAGTAGAATGAGACTTGAGGAAGATGGATATGGATATGGTGAAAAATTGATGAAAATAATTTTTATGAATTTTTGTAGAATTTTTAGAAATTTTCCATAATTATGGCCGAATTTTGAAAAAATTATTTTGAAAGATTTGTGTCATAAAATGATGAAAATGAAGTTAAATGGAATATTTGGAAGTGGAAGATAATTTTTAAAATGAATGAAATATTTAATAGAATTTTTGGTAAATTATTGAAACATTTATTAGAAATATTGAATATTATTTTGGTAAAATTGGTGATGGAAAATACAAGAAAATGGGTTAAAAAGATTGTAGAAATTTATTTGGAATTTTTAAAGCATTTATTGAATTAATAGAAAATTTTGAGTGGAAAAATGAAAGTAAAAGGAGAAAAATAGATTAGAGAACGGAAAATAACGAAAATAAAATGTTTGCAAAAGTAAAAAAAATAATATTGGAAAAAATTTGGTTGGCCGGAAAGTATATTGGGTGACCAAAGTTTTAAATTATGCATCAAATACGTGTAACAAGAAAAGATAATATCGATATGAGATTTTAATATATGAAAGAGTATGACGTATTTGAGAGTTTTATTTTCAACAAAATATATGTTAAAAATAACTTTGTAGTTAATAGAAACTATTATTGCTCAGACGCATTTATGAGACCAATGCCAAAGACAGACCGGAAAAAAGTGCTAGCAGATATCGATACATGAAAGTTGAGGTCTATACAGTAATTTATAATTTTAGCTATTAAATGTTTAAAATATGATTTTAATAAAGTTTTGATTCAAATGAGTTTATATGATAAATATAAAATTGAGAAATAATTATTTATGACAAATATTAACACAAAAAAAATATATTTTTATGTTTTGTTTACTTAAATGATAAAATAGTTTGAAATATTATGAAAATTTATATTTGACAAGAATTTGATATTTGAGCTCATATATTAGCATAGACAACAATATAATGAGTTATTGATATGTCAATGGGTTGTTGGTCTTGTGAATTTCATGTGGCCATATGTTATACTTTATGGGCTGGTGGATTTTCTGTGATCGTATAATACATATATTCGGTTTAATGGGTTTCCGGGGACTGTGTGATATATTTTATTCACATTGTTTTCTCTGATCCAGTGAGTTTTCTGGTATCATAAAATGATATATATACCCCTCGTTTTTCCTATGATTAGTCAATGATGATTTAATATATAGGCATGAAAAGATATTTTTATGAGTTTATGATATTGATGAAAAATTTTATATTTGATATTTTCTATAAATGACTGCTATTATAAATTATTATACCACTTAATTGTATAACTCATCGCGAAAGTTTGCTTTTCTCTCGTGTATGTTTAAGGTGTATATAAAGCGACAAACATTGTAGATATAAAATCGCTGATAGTAGACTCCACAATATGGAGCTAAACAGTA
This sequence comes from Balakata baccata, assembly GCA_949630135.1. Taxonomy (NCBI): domain Eukaryota; kingdom Viridiplantae; phylum Streptophyta; class Magnoliopsida; order Malpighiales; family Euphorbiaceae; genus Balakata; species Balakata baccata. The sequence goes on along the minus strand of CATIWF010021031.1, from coordinate 3,352 downwards.
ATTATAGCTATTCTGAACGGGTTGACCTTTTCTTTTATATTTTATTAATATGGCAATAGTGTTGTAAATATAAAATAAAAAAAATTTAAATACTCATATACATGAGAATGTAAGTAGAGAGTGTTTAAAATTAGATTGCATATATTCTCATTTTATATTTTCTTCTACTTAAAAGAAAAATGTTATACTATTTTATATTATTTACAAATATATTGGTATTTGGTTTTGTAAACCGTAATACTATTTATCAGTCTGATATAAGACGGTATATACGGAAAGATAAAAGGTGTTACATGCTATTTTAATCTACCGTGAGTTTTAGGTTAGCGTGTAATACCATTTATTCTTCCATATACACCATCATATATCAAACTGATAAGTTGTGTTACGGTTTATAAAACCAAATACCAAAATATTTGTAAATAATATAAAAAACTATAACATTTTACTTTTAGTAGAATAAAATATAAAACAAAAATATATGCAATATAATTATAAACTCACTCTTTGTCTATATTCTCTTGTATATGAGAATTTAAATTTTTTTTCAAAAAAAACTAATGCCATAATAATAAAATACAAAAGAAAAGATCAACATGCTCAGAATTCCTACCACTAATGCTTCACTCCATATTGTAGGATCCACTATCAGCGACTTTATATCTACAATACTTATCGCTTTATCTTCATTTTAAACTTGCGCGAAATAAAACAAACTCCTGCGTTGAATTATACAACTCAATCGTACAGTAATTTATAATAGCAATCATTTAAAGAAAATATCAAATATAAAATATTTCATCAATATCATAAACTCATAAAAATCTCTCGTCATGCCCATATATTAAATCATCATAGATTAATCATAGGGAACCGAGGGGTATATATCATTTTATGATCCCAGAAAACCCATCGGATCAGAGAAATAATGTAAATTAATTATATCACACGGTTCCAGGAAATCCACCGAACCAAATATATATATCATACGACTACAAGAAACCCACCGGACCATAGAGTATAATACATGGCCACAGGAAATCCACCGGACCAATAACCCTATTAACATGTCAATAACTTTCTAAACTGTTGTCTATAGTAATATATGAGTTAAAATATCAAATTCTTGTCAAATATGTATTTCCATAATATTTCAAATTATTTTATCATTCAAGTAAATAAGACACAAATATTTTTTTGTGTTAATATTTGTCATAAATAATTATTTTTCAATTTCATATTTATCATATAAACTTATTAAATCAAAATTTCATTAAAATCATATTTTAAACATTTAATGGCTAAAATTATAAATTACTGTACAAATCTCAACTTTCATTTGCCAATGTCTGCCGCCTCTTGTCCTCGGTCTGTCTTTAGCGCCGGTCTCGTAAATACGCTTAAGTAACAATAATTTCTGATTAACTACAAAGTCATCTTTAACATATTTTCTATTGAAAATAAAACTCTCAATTATTTCCCGCTCTCTCATATATCAAAATCTCATATCGATATTATATTTTCTCGTTACACGTGTTTGATGCATAATTCGAAAATTCGGTCACCCAACACGCTTTCCGGCGTGACCAATATTTTTCTAATATTTTTTTTAATCTTTATAAACATTTCATTTTCCTTATTTTTCATCATCCAAACTATTTTTCTCCTTTTACTTTCATTTTTCCTTTTTCTCCAAAAATCTATTTTTCTATTAAAAAATTCCTATTAATTCAATCAATGCTTCAAAAATTCCAAATAAATTCCTATGATCTCTTTGGACCATTTTCTTGTATTTTACATCACCAATTTCACCAAAATAATATTCAATAATTTCCAATAAATTTTTCAATAATTAGGCCAAAAATCCAAAAATTCACCAAAAATATTTCATTCATTCCAAAAATTATATTCCACTTCCAAACACTCTATTTAACTCTATTGTCATCATTTTATGGCACAAATCCTTCAAAATAAAATTTCAAAAATTCGGCCATAATTATGGAAAATTTCTAAAAATTCCTAAAAATTATTTTCATCAATTTTTCATCATATCCATCTTCCTCAAGTCTCATTCTACTCATTGTCTATTTTTATTAAATTTTTCCATAATTTTTCTACAAAACCTCAATTCCTCCTTTTCATAAATTTAACATCAAACACACCACCAAACTAAAATTTATTCGCAATAATCATTCAAACCAACTTAAATCAATGAAAATTTGAAAGAAAAGTGAATAAAATCGCACCTCAAAATTTCTTGGAAATTGTGACCAATGTTTGATTTTCCTCTAAAAATATTTTATTCACTATTACTTAATTTCTTATACCTCCTTAGGCTTAGATTATAGTAATTTGTGAGAGAAAATTGAAAAAATTTAAGGAAATTGGCTTCTTGGTCATGCAAAGGAGGAAGAAGAAGATGATGATGGAGTTTTTACTTTTTTAATATGAATTGTTGATTTTTTGGGCTTTTTTTTTGACTTTATATAGTTGATTAGAGCTTAATTAATATTAATTGAGCTTGATTCTTGCTCCTATTGGTCAATTAAAATTAACCAAAAAGATATTTTGGATTTTATCCAAATTAATCTAAAACAAATTTTGACTTTGGATTTTTTCCACCAACTTTCCAAACTTTTCAATTTAGTACTTGAACAAATTTATTTTCTTAAATTTCATATCTCAAATGACCTTATCTCCTCAAATTGAACATACCAATATTCTCAGAAAAAATTTCTCTTCGGAATGGTCTTTTGGATTTTGGAAAACAACCACCAGTACGAAAATTTCATTTTTACGGTTTAGTCCTTTTTCTAAATCATGCCCGTAAAAATTCATCTGAAGTCTGATTTCTAAATTATCAGTTTTAAAAATCTTAGAATTTAATTGTGATCACCTTGGCATCATTGTGATAGTAAACGCATATCTCTAACTCGCAATCGGAATATCGAATTATAAATCTACACTGGGAGTATTATTTATGCAAATCGGAACCCTTAACCTCCAAATATCTCCATATAACTTCACCTATGGCCTTAAAATATTATTCTCCCCATTATGGTATGCTTAACTCAAATTCTTACCGCTGGGTGAAAATTTTGTATTCCCGACCCAGTCTGTTGCCTTGATTTACGTGTATGACACAAAATTGCAACGTTTCATCAAATCAACTCAATATTCATATTAAGCGTCATATTATCATATTAAATTAGATTTTTCATGCTCATATGTTCATATTTAGACTATGGTCAGTACTCCTCCGTACTGCGGTACAAACGACAACAATACGCGTATACGGTTAGGATCTATATCGCGGACGTTACAATTCTCTCCCCCTTAAGAGATATCATCC
>CATIWF010021005.1:0-21535 GCA_949630135.1 Balakata baccata | reverse complement strand
TCAAACGGCCCAATTTATAAAAACGAAAATAAAAGAAACTAAAAGAGCAAAGGAGGAAAGATTTTTTGAAACTAAAGTGCGAAAAAAAAACACTAAAATGAAAACACAACAGCAGCAAAGGATGATGAAGATTACCTCTATCTCGTAAGGCGTTGACTGGACAAGCAAAAGAAGAAAGCAGTATGCGATCAGAGTACTGAGAATCGAAGCATTGGATAAAAATGAGGAAAGAGAGGAGTTGGAGGAAAACACCATTGGCTAGAAATGTCTGTCCTTGTAAAAGATGAGGTTGAAATTTTTAGATATATCCAATTATATAATAATATATTTTATTTTTATTAATTGAAATAAAAAATAAAATAATTAAATAGATTTAATTGATATAATAGATAAATTTCTCTAAGATAACGTTGTCATTGATTCCAATAGAATTGGGTGAATTTCCTTTACAATTTTCTAATTATATAACTCGTAATAATTTGGTATTTAGAAAATTATTTGTAATAAAAAATACCATAATTATATAAATTGTAACAACTCAGTATATCAAATATTATTTGTAATACAAAAGTATCTCAATTTTTATTTTGTAACACAAAAGTATCTCAATTTTTATTTTGTTTTAAATTTTTTGATTTAAGACTGATTTTTTTAATTTTTATGAATTGTTTTTTTTTTCAAATATGCTTATAGAAAAAATATATATTTATATGTATCTACTGAAAAATGTAAAAAATACAAAAAAAAAATTTCGAAAAACGTTTTTTCCAAACACAATGCTAAATAAACTCTAAAAGTTGAAGACATAAGTATTATTTAGTTACAAAATAAAAGTTGAAATATTTTTGTATTACAAATAATTTTTAATGTGTTGAATTGTTACAATTTACATAATTAAAATATTTTTATGTTATAAATACTTTTTAAACAACTGAATTGTTACAATTTATATAATTAGAATATCTTTATATTATAAATATTTTTTTAATTATTAAATTATTACAAATTATATAATCGACGGACAGCGAGTAAAATTCATCCAATAGAATTGGATAAGCACCGCATTTCTCTTTCAAATATTCCCCACATCACACTTTGGCAGCTGGCACGCAGCTCATTCTCTCTTTTGCTTATGATAAAACCATAACATTTTGTATCAATTCACAACTAATAATTTTGCACGGCTCCTTATCATCATTTTTTTATTTTTTATTTTTTACAAAACTTTTTGAGAACAGTATGTTATATTTTTATTGTAAATTCTGATTAAAAAGAAGGTTATTTTAACTTAAAACTCGTACAGATACTTCTCTTCCAGTACGCTCCTTTGAGATATCTTCAACTCAAGTAATTTCTAGTTTCGATTTTGTTTCAGGGATTATTTAATCATGCACCTAGCTCATGCCTGGACAAGAAGGCCACTAATCCTAGCTTTGTGTTTGTGATCTGGTCAAATATTGGATTTCGCAATTATCATAGCAAACCCCCCTTTATGTATGACTTGTTAATTTGTCTCATTTATTCAGTTTTTAAACTTGGTTTGGGATCAATTCTACGTCAGCATCTTCGAGTGGGGATCTTTGGAAAAGGGCTCTACATTTGCTCACTCACTGGAGGCTTTGCTTCACACTCTCTCGACTAATCCCTGCTTTTGAATGTCCTCCGGGTGCTGGTTTTGTGATGTTCGATGACATGCGGGAAGTGGCTTTTGCTAGGAAGGTGTTAGCCTGATCTCTGTTTTTGTCTCTGTTCCCTTCCGTTCATCAAAAAAATAAAATGCTTGGTTTAATTGCTGCAGCACTGGCTCTTGTTTCATTCAGTTTACTTTTGCCAGTTTATGTACTCTTGCCACTTGAAGGTCTATAATTCACAAGAAACAAGATGGAAGAAGTATCTTAATTATAGACCAAAAAAGAAAAATGTGAGGCAATAATTTGAACCCACACAACCATCCATCAATAAATACATTGAAAAGAAATTATACTTCGGACTGAAAGAAATATGGGAACATACACTGTTGTACCACAGCAATTGAGGCTTATTCGTGACAAAGCTACCTCATAATTCAAATGATACACATCAAAATACGCAATTGCTGCCATATAACACATAGGAAACAGCTAATACAAGAATTTTAGGGGAAAATACACAGGAAATTAGCCTTTATAGTCAGTCAAGGAAATTTTTAACTTAAGTGAAACGCCAGAAACAGCAAACATTCATCAAGTATAATGATAAGCTGTAATAAAATCGAATCCCATTTCAGCTCTATAACATCAGCAGCATAAAACCAACAAAAAAAAAAAACCCAACATTAACTAGCAACAGTAGAGCAAAACACATTACAAAACCATCTAGAGAAAAATTTACCTTTCAACACTAAAACTCAAACAGCAGCACAGAATCAATTACCAAGTACAAACCAGGTAACAATTGATTGATGACTTATGCAGCAACTTATTAGGAATCTAATCCCCTTCCTCCATTATTTTACTTTTTCACATCAAATGAGGCAACAATTTAATGTGAAACACTTAATCATCCATCTGTAGAAAACAGAAACAAAATTGATGCTTGATGCAAAATCGACCACTCTTGGTGAACAAATTTGAAGGGTATTAAAATCAACAAAGAAATTGTCTTTTTTCTAATTATGCTGTAACAGTAGCCCATGCACACCATCACCCCTCCACTCCTTCTACCATCCTTTTTTTCGAATGTAAGTGTATCGATGGAAACAACCAGTGGGAATAAACGTATTTTTAGACCTATAATGATGAAAAGTTGAATTGAAGCCTGGCAACATTTCTCTTCGTGTACTGTCACATTCGCCTTCTATATTCACTTAGCAAATAAATAGTCAATTTCTGTAATCCTCTTGTCCACAGGAAATCATCTACGATTTACTGAAAAATCATTAGAAAAGCAATTGAGAAGTTACATGTCTAAATTTCAATACTAAGCGAATTTGTTTCCTACTGTAATATATTAAACACTTAAATATACTTCTATTAAAATTATTGTCATTAAATAGGAATTTATCAAAAGAATTGAATTTAAAGAGGAAAAATACATTATATCTTACACGCAATAATTCAAGTGATTTATTTTCAAAAATTATTCACGGGAGTAAAAATTTAAAAATATGATGAAAATTTTTGAAAAAATAACTTAAAAGAAAAATTGAATAAAATTCAAATGATATGAATAACTTGTAGTATTTTATTTAAATGCAACAATGATTTTAATTTGAATATACAAAAATATTTTATTTGAATTAAATTTCTAATTATAAAAATTTAATCAAAACATAATAATTATTGGAGAACATAGCTAATGTTCTGGAATTTTTATGACAAAAGGACACCACGTATGAAATTTCTCCATCATTCACCATACTTACGGACCTTCAAATTACTGGCCAACTTCACGATATATAACATTTAACGGAGCATGAAATGTGGCCTTTAAATGGAAACCAGATTTGTTGGACATGAAATGTGGCTTTTGAATGAGTACCGTATATTTGAGACTCAGGTTTGGTGGAAATCTTATTACTAAAAATCGGATGAATTTCGCCGACCATACCTTAATTATGTAAATTGTAATAATTTAGTATCCCAAAAATTATTTGTAACATAAATGTATCTCAATTATGTAAATTGTAACGATTTAATATCTCAAAAATTATTTGTAACACAAAAGTATCTCCAATTTTTATTTTGTAACTAAATAGTACTTATGTTTTCAGTTATTTGGGCTCCTTTAGCATTGTATTTGGAAAAAATACTTTTTAGAAAAAAAAAATTATATTTCTAACTTTTTGGAGTTTTGAAAACTATTTTCGGTAGACACGGATAAGTAGATGTTTTTTCTAGAAGCAGATTTAAAAAAACCAATTCATACAAAATTAAAAAAAAAATTAGTCGATAAAATTAAAATATTCAAAACCTGCTTTTGGAACACTCTCAAACACTCACTTAATTTCTCTAACAGAAATATGACATAAAATATCTAGCCAGTTAGCAAAATTAAAATTTATCTGATGTGACTTTTATAGCTAATTTTATTTTTTATTAAAATTTATCTGATATGAATATTTCATATTACAATTATGTTAGGGATATTAACAGTTAAATACTAAAGTATTATTTAGTTATAAAATAAAAATTGAAGTGTTTTTGTGTTATAAAATAAAAATTGAAATATTTTTGTATTACAAAAAATATTTGACGTATTGAGTTATTACGACTTATATAATTTTAATATTTTTTATAAATAATATTTTAAGTATTAAGTCGTTATGAATTATACAGTTGAAATCCTGTAGCTGATACAGTAGAAATCGTATTACTAGCTCCAATTCGAATTGATTGTAAATAGGGAATCTGAATTACTTACAGGTATTTCCTTGAAAACTCATTCTCTTTTCTTCAAATTCGCTTTCTTTTCTCTCTATCTATAGATCAGTTTTTTTAGAGGAGAAACTTTTAGGGTTGGATGATTAGTTGTGATTCAATTTGAGTTTTATCGAGAGTTTTTTTTTAATTGGCGATGGTGAATTAGAAGGTTTTCTATTGTGGTATTGATTGCGGTGATTTGTTAGCCGTTTTATCACTGGGACAGAAATGTTTTTCTTGTGTTTTCTATGCTTCCAAATTTACGAATGAATAATTTTCATTACTGGGGCACTGGGTGGATGGTGAAGATGGGAATATCAAGTGTAGAGATAAAATAAATCAGGTCACAACAGCCTTAATGATTTCCCTCTATTCCCCTTAATTTTTTTAGAATGGTCTGTTCTATTTGTTTTTCCTCACTATTGATACCAGGTCCCTATGTATTTAGAAGACTGTTCTAGTTACAGTGAATTACGAAGCATATCGTACTGATCAATCCACTGCCTTCTTCCTTCTACCTCTACCCTCTATCCATCATCCATTTAACCAAACTGGGATGGTAAACTCATGTTTGGCATGAGAATAATTTTGCATATTGTTGTTTTTGCTGGACGCTTTTTCTTTTGAGTGGCAACGAAGTGCAGCTTTTGGAAGAGTTGGTATATTCTTTTTTCATTTTTTTCAAAGAAAATCTGCTTTGGATTTTCAAATTCCATGGGATTTAAAAAAAAAATTGTGTTATCTATTATGTGATTCCTTCTATTCTCTACCTTCAATGTCTCTGAACACTGGTTACCGAGGTGATCTACGTTTTTCAATTGACCAGGGTCCATGAGACCAACACTTTACGTCATGCTTATGGAGATAGATTTGGTTAATGGGGATCCTGTCCTCAAATCGTGGGAATCCAGATTGGTGGCCTTTCCATGCTGTTGATGAGACATCGATGTGGTGAATTTGCAGGTGCTGTGGCGATAATTGTATCCAATGATTCCATAATAATAATAATCAAAAAAGCGTGCACTGTATTATTAGTTGAATTATATTCTAAAAGAAACCAATAAAATAAAATGGTCTAAAAATTTATACAAAGCAAATAACAGTGATGAAATGATGTTATTAATTATTTTGGTTAGTTTGGTAAATAATTGGATAATTCTAACCAAGCCAACCCACACAAAATATCATAGTCTGCCTATACAGAGAAAAGGAAGAGGAAATACAGGAATCAATCGTAGGCGAAGAAGAATTAGAAATGTCAGCAACAACAAGCACAAAATACAGGTCAAGAAAACAATTACAAGTTCTAGCCAAGCAAAAGAAAGGAGGAGCAAGAACATTTGTAGTTGGTGAGAAGTCCATCAACACAAATTTTGGTGAGAAGTGCACCAGTAAAATCAAAGAAAGAAACTTAGAGAGAAGTGCTCTAAGAAATCAAAGAAATTAGAGAGAAATGCTCTAGAAAATGTAGGAAAATGGAGAGAAGTGTTCCATGAAAAAAAATTATGTCACCAAAATTTGGGTTTGGAGAGAAGGTGCTCCAAGATGAATTTCCAGCAAAACATCAAGGATGGAATTTCCAGCAGAACGTCAAGGAGGAGGAGCTTCTTAGAAGGCCACTAATGAAGCCCCTTCCAAACAAGAAGACAATTAGTTAATTTGAGGATTGCATTGGTAAGTTACAAAAAAAAAAGGCCATATTTTTCCAGCAAAAGTCCCAAGGAAGAGTGTTGAGAATGTGACTTTTGCTAGTGTGAAGTGTATCGAAGAAACAAAGCTTGCATACCTGTCACAATAAGGAAGATTTTCAAATAGTATTCTCATCCTCAGGACAAAAAATTGTAGTCTGATAGAGCCGCCAACTGGAGACCCCAGATACTGAACTTGCCAAGCGTTTCACCTAAAATGCCTTCTGAAAAAAGAATAGCATATCACAGCTCAGCTCAGCTCAGCTAAGCTGACAAAAATAAAAGTTACAGCTTTCACCAAAAATCAGTTAGGGTGGTAAACACACATTAAAGTTGTATTGACTCCATCTTTTATTAGATTATTTGCTAACTTTTTGATTTTGATATGTTGTGTCAAAAGCAACTTTGTGCAGAAAATTTAAGTTGGTTAAGTTACTTAAGCCTGGTTGTAGTTTACTTATAGTCTTTAACTTGAAAGCTTTTGTAACTCTATATATTAGAGTCAAATGCAGAAATTTCTTAGTTAACATTCAAAATGGATTTCATTTTCTTACTCTTTCAAAAACTTATCATCCCTCAAAACCCAACATGATTGAGAGAAAGATGGAGGGGGGCAGAACCTACTTTTTCAAGAAACTCTAAAGTCCACAAATGCTGTTCCTTGTTGAACATTAAGAGATCCTTCTTTAGGTAAAACTTCAAAAGTAGACAGTGCTTAACCCTTTGGAAGAATACCCAAAAAGTAGGCAAGCAAGAAATGCACAGTTCATGCTGCAATCAAGAAAAAGGAATTTGAAAATGAAATAGGGGCACTAGATAATTAAGATACCTAATAGAAAAATATATATATGGTATAAGACAGAGGTATCTTACTTGAATAACCCTATTGATGGTACATCTGACTAAATGTATGACCAATTGTGTGAAAATCAAGCTCCCAACTCCTCCATTGAAATAGACATGTAGAATTGAATCAAATTGATACGAGACAATTAGTCCATCATGGATGCAATCTTATTCTCTTATCCACCATAAGTAATAGAACAAACACATCAAGAAACTTGTAGAATCTAGTTTCCATAAAAACAATTATCCCAGAGAAAATTTGATCTGTCGGGAGCTGTATGCACTGGAAGGCAAGACAAACGGCAATTACCCCTGCAATAGCAGCAAATTGCAAATTTCTTCTATAGAACCAGGTGTTGCATCCTCGGGAGTTAAGAGAGAAGCTGTCTCAATTCCATTGAGCTTCGATTCATCCAGTGTAACGCCTTTGGGGAACCTGCCTTGCAGCGCCGAAACATCACCGGTCTTCCCCTGCAAATCCTTGACAAGAGTGAGCGCTGCTCTTCTATTACCTTGGCTAGCTCCCTGTCCGCTAGCTCCAACCTTTGCTGCCTTGACACAACTGATTAAGATGAACTCATGATTCTAAAGGAGCAGAATCGTGGGACAGACAACATGAACAAGATTGACCACAATATATTCATGGTCACAAGGGTGAACTCAATCGTCGCATGACATATTAAATCATCATTCTGCTTGTCAGTTTTTGGAAGTAATAATGCTAAAACGTTGTGTTTTTGTTGGCGTAAATATTTATAACTATTCAGTAACCATTCCAAACTCGATTAGTATTACTAAATTAATATCTGAACTCGTTTAATTATCCGTTTCTTATTAAAAAATTTAAAATAAAATAGAATTCAAACTAAATAAATAATTAAAAATTAATAAAAATATACAAACAATAAAAATAATTCATCGAATTGTATAAAAATAACATCAAGACAATAAAATTTAAATATTCTACATTATGATAGAAAAATTAAAATTAAAATTTTCAACTTCTATTACATTTTTAATTTAATAACAAACAAAAAATAATTAATTATATCATTTCATTCAATAAATTACAATTATATATATATATAATAGGGTTTATCGGATAGCAAATACACGAGAACCTCTACCCGTATTCGCCCCAAAAGCCTAATAGAGTTACCCATTAAAGTTTAAACGAATTCGAATAGAACAGATATCCATGAAACTCGTATATGTTGTCATCAAGGCAATAGCCTTCGGAAATTCTTATCATACTTTATATGCATCATTCGTAGATCAACCATGTATTCTAAACTCTCATTGATCCTTGTTCAACATAAGGTTGAATGAGCAAAACAGGACACTAAAGTGCAACACACAGAATGTACCTAAAAAAAAAGTTCAACATACAGACAAAAATGATGATCTCACTCATCCGAATCAAAACAATGAAAGCCAAGTGAACTGGTAAGCAATTCCTATCATCCAATCTACTTTCATTCAGTATTGATAAGTATATAAAGAGCAAAACTCAAAGCACCAGACTGATCAGCTGATTGAATTTCAAGTGAATTCATTCAAAGCCACCTCACTCAAAAAGATATGACAATATCCTAAGTTTAAGACCCATGAAACTAAAGAAATATATTACAACAGTAGAAATTAGAATCCCCAAAAAAACATCCACCTAAAACTCCTGAGAGGCAGATCCAACATCGCCTTTGCCTTTGTCGATTTTCTTGGGAAGAAGAGTCTGGTGAATGTTAGGCAGTACACTACCATTGGCAATTGTAACAGAGCCCAACAGTTTGCGTAGCTCCTCATCATTTCTCACAGCAAACTGAATATGCCTTTCTTATTGTCCCGAGCAGCATTCGCAGCAACCTCCAACACCTAAAACGAAAGCAACCATCAGCTAACCAAATACTAGCCCCATGTAACAAACCAAGGGTATAATGGAAGAAAATGATACAGAATCGATATTTTTAAGGAAATGATCAAGATGAATTCACAACACGCAGCAATTACACTCAAATAAGGAACCATTGAAGAAAATATAGTTAATTTTGGGGGAAACTGTAACAGTTCAAAAAAAAAAAAAACCCAAAATATCTGAGCAATTGACCCATTTCCCGGAAAAAAAAAAAAAAACCTAGAAGAATTGGAATCAAAAACCGAAAAACATAGACTATGAGAATACAAGGAATACCCCAAAAAAATGACTCAATAAATTCTTTTTTTTTTCTCTTTCATAATTTTTTAGGGACACTGACTATAAATGCTGAGGAAATGGTTGCTTCCAGGACTGCAATTGAGCTAGCATTCAGTCCTTAGTGAAATACAATACTAATAAAACGAGAAAATAGTAACAACGTAAGTCCTACCGTTGAAATACTAAAATTAGGAACATCTAACATGAATAGGTGTGAATTTTCATTATCAACCTTCAGTAGAAAGAATATGAGATACAGCTTGCATCACAAGTTACGAAGAAAATCTTATTCCAGCTTTCTGTGAAAATGGCAGGTGGCTTCAATGTTGTTCAACATTTTGCAAAGAATGTAAAAATAACGATGTCGTGCTCAACAAGAGAAAACTCTCAAAGAAAACATTTCCCTTGTTCAAGTAACTCTTGACATAGCCCACCAAACTTGCAAGTTTTATTTCATATTGCCAGTAGTTATTAATTGTTAGATTTATGGCTCAAATGCAGTTTTTGGATTGATTAATTTAGGATATGATTTGATTCATTAGCAAATTTATAGGAATCAAATTTGATTATATTATCTTTATGATTTGATTTAGTAGAAGATTTTTAGGAATAAGTTTGATTATGTTTGTTACAATTTTTAGTATAAATATGTAACATGCTATGAATAAAATAATGAAAGTATGACAAGTTTTTAGCCATGAGTTTCTTCCATTCTATTCTATAAACCATCCTCTTCTCTTAAAAAAACCAACATTAATAAAATGCATATGCTATAGAGAGATAAATTAAGGAAGCAAATGAATTCGTATATTCCATTTCTGAGAACAAGTTCTGTAGAGTAGTATTAAGGCTGTCATCCCACCGCCATTCAGCTTCGTCTTCTAATGTTTGCACTCTTTAAATTTGGAGTGGACAAGTTCCCCTTGACAAAATACTCCATCCTGGGGCATTCCTTCACAATTACTTCTTCCAAACATGGGAAGTTGAATGCTTCATTTCCAGAGCTGAATCTTGTGAGGCTTGGCAAACAATGAAGTCCCAAATGTTTCAGCTCACTGAATACAATCTCTTCCTCAACTTCAACTCCTTCACCTCAAATTATTTCCGTAACCATTTGGCATTCTGTTATTTCCAATTTTGTGAGTTGCTTCAGACTTCTTCCTGTTGAGGAAGTTATCAAATTTAATAGACCAAGACATTTTGAGACTTTCAGAGTTGTCATAGCTCGGAAGGAAAACGACAACGACACCAAAATCATCAATAACTTGGTACATTCACACACTTCAAAAGCTTCCAGATTTTGAATGACTGAGCCCAGCTTGGTCTGGTTTTTTATGAAGTGTCTCAATTGAGGAAGCTTAGAAATCTTCAATTCTTTCAATTGTGTTACTTTCCTTAAATGTCCTTCATCAGTGGTTCCTTCTTGAGAGAATACTTCTTCAACGGATGCATCAGTCACATGAAGATTTTCCAGATTTGGTAATCTCTCAAAGAAATTGGATGGAAAAACTGAATATTCAGTTGGAAAGTGGTTGAGCTCAAAAACCTTGAGATTGTAAAACAACTCAGTTTCTAGTGATTTTCCATGCCAAATTTCCTTGATACTGTTCCATTCTGGAAATTAGAATAAGTATTTTGTTGGAATTTGGCAAATCTGGGTCCAACTTGAATTAGAGGAGTGAGGACCAAATTGGTAATTGGAGCATGCATTGGAAGACTCATTTCCAAATTGGCTTGGGTCATTTGGATTATTTACTTCACTTGTTCATATTTTTTTCATTTTTTCTTTATCCCACCAATGTGGGATTAGTTTTCTCCAACACTCCCCTCAAATCCAACTGGTCTGGCCTAGTTGTGACTTGTCTTTCATTGTTCATTTTTACATGGGCTTGTGTTCCTCTTTTTGAGTCTTAGAGGCCTCAAGTCTCTTTCTTTTTTTGCTTGGACTTGTACTCTTTGAACCTCAGAGACCACATGCCTAATTTGTCTTTGCCTAGATCTTCCTCATTGAGTCTTCTTTCTTGGGCCTGGATCTTCCTCACTAAATCTTCTTCTTAGACTTCAGGTCTTGGGTCACAGGTCTTTGCTAGGATATGAGTTCATCATATTGAACCTTCTGAATCTTTTATGGGCTATTAGGTCATTTGGACTCTAATACCATTGTTGGAATTTGGCAAACCTGGGTCCAACTTGAATTGTGAGGACCAAATCAATAATTGGAGCATGCATTGGAAGACTCATTTCCAAAATGGCTTGGGTCATTTTGGTTATTTGTCTCACTTGTTTATATTTTGTTTATTTTTTCTTTATCCCATCGACGTGGGATTGGTTTTCTCCAACATATTTTAAATAAAAAAGTCTGGATTCATTAAATATATCTTTGCAATTCCTATTGCAACTTCAAAAGATATAAAAACAAATGGTAATAAAATCCCCAAAATCTTACAGCAAAATCCATAAGATATATACTCTTCAAACAAAATTCACTGAATTATGTTTATAGATGAAAAATAATTTTGAGAAACTGACCTTTCCACAAAAAACGGGAATGCCAAGGTTTAACTTGTCTAGCCTTACTTCACCTTCTTCATCAATTTTAATATGGTTTTGTTCTTCTCGAACTGAGGAAGTAAATATCTCTATCTTTGGGCAGTCCAAGGCAATGATCTTTTCTAGTGATGGACATTGAAGAACATCTCTTCCCGAATAGAAACTCGTCAATTTGGGCAAAGACTCGAGAACAAGTGTGTTTAGCAGAGGGAAAATCATATAATCTCTTTCTGCATCCTCTGTTGATGATTTCATATACTGAAGTACAATTTTTCACTTCCATCTCTTGCAGATGCACAAGTCCCCTAGCCATGAATGAAGTGAATATCATCCTCAGGCTACTACAGTTATGAATCCTAATCCATTTCAGGCATTTAAAATTCAATATTCCTTGATGATATTCTTCCTATAAATGTCTCAATATTGGCAAATTCATCAAGCAGAACCTATTTAGCTTGGAAAGAAGCCCAATATGTCCTAGATTTTCCACACTCAATCCTTGTATGTCAAATACTTGTTCCAATAATTGGCAATTACTTGCATCTAATTCTTCCAAGTTCTTCAATAACACTAGCAAATTTGGTGGTATAGCACATGAGGAAAATGCACCCTCGTCTACTACCAGTGATCTTAAATCAGAGAAGAACTCTACTGGCAGTTCAACATGCCATTGCTCTTTCAAGTTGAAAATTCGGAGACTTTCAAGTGCTTAAGGCCACTGAATCCAACCTTCAAAATTCAAAAATATTTCATTTAGTTTTGACACGAGTTGATTGCAAATACAATTACTAAAAAATCTAGCCTCTAAGAATTGTAGGAATTTGGTCAATCAAATACATACCATTTTTTTGGGCAAGTGTTTTATACTCGGGTTAAGATTGCCCAGCCAATACCCTTGTCCTTTTCTTCTGTGAGTTGTATGCTTTGTAGCAATGGTGTGCTTGAGACTCCTCTGGAGAAGACCTCCACATTGGGGCATCACAATTAGCTTTTTCAAAGAAGGAAATTTAAAGCAGCGATCCTCTGAGCAGAAGCTGGTAAGCCTTGGCAAACAACTAAGTCCCAAACTTTGTAAGTTGATGAAAACAATCTCATCCACTTTTTCATCTTCCCCATTTGATACAATTTCTTTCAGCATATCGCATTCAGTTACTATTAATTGTTTGATTAGCATCAATTTTTTTGCTGCTGAGGAAGTCACTAAGCTTAATAACCCTTTGCACTCAACAACTTCCAAGGATGTTAAACTTTGGAGAAAAGCAGGGGATGGAGCTAAGATGATTAAACTGTCACATTTCCAAATATATAGATTATCAAGAGTTTGAAAGATTTGGTGCAGATTGGAGTTGGGGTTCGATATGTTCTTTAGATTGGGAAGAAGATATAATCGCAAGGAACGTATCTTTCCTAGAATTATTCCATATTTTCCCTTTTCAAAAGCTCCTTTAGATGGAAACAGCTTTTTAACTTTAGAGCACGAAACGCAAAGTGTTTTCAAATTGTGAAATCTTTGAAGGAGATCAAACTGTAAAACTGCCGACTTTTCATCAAAAGGATTTAGATCAAGAAATTTGAGTTTCTGAAACAATTCCATTTAAACTATTTTTATCTACTATTTGATAGAAAATAAGATTGCCGGTCTACGAATTTTAATTTCAAATTTTATTTTTTAAAAGAAATCAAATTTCAATCTTAATTGTACAGTAATAATTCCTTTTAAAAGAAATAAATTATGATCAGATATTTTCAATTCTAACCAGTTTGGGAAGAAAAATCATTTTCCACCTTCTTTCCCACGTGTCATTCGATGTGAACCTACCATAAAAGAAGAGCCAAGAAATATGGGGTATTTTTCTCCACTTCACAATTATTCTGCAATTAAAAAAAAAAACAAACAATAACTCACTTGGGAATTTTACACGTACAACATTCTTTCTCTGAAAATATTATATTGTTACATGGATAGGCAGAGAGGTATTCTGAAACATTCCCAGCCTTCACAGTTCCTGCATCAGAAAAGCTAGTCAATAACCAACTGCCAACTAGCTTGTTTACCTGCAAGAACAAAGATTATTCAATCAAATAGAGAATTGACTCATGCAACATGAATTCTTTTGCAGCAAAATTTTGAAGTCCAAAATTAACAAGTACCACTAATAATGTCCCTCCAATTGAGATTCAGCTCAAAATATCAGGAACATTCCAGAATCAGGGCCTTCGGGGTATTGGATTTCCAATTAGGGGCAACAAGCAAAATCATAAGAACTAAAACCTAACCATCCACAGGAACCATTCTATCTATTTTCTTACTTAAAGCAAGAACTAAGTAAAAATGATTCATTCGTAAATTTGGAAGCATAGGCAACATAAGAAAAACATTTCTGTCCTTTAAACGGCTAAAAATCTCCGGAATCAATACCATAATAGAAAACCTTCCAATTCCCCATCGCCAGTTAACAAAACACTCGATAAATCTGACATTGAATCACAACTAATCATCCCACCCTAAAAGTTTCTCCTTTAAAAATTTGATATACTTGTAGATACAGAGAAAAGAAAGCGAAATTGAAGAAAAGAGAGTGAATTTTCAAGGAAATACCTGTGAGGTAGGTAGGATTAGGATGATGCCGGCAGAAATACTCAATGGATAAAATGAAACTCGTGCCCTTAATCCCAGAAGCGGCACCTACAAAAATTGCTGAAGACGGAGGAGAGAGTTTGGGCTTAAGCCTTGGGATTGCTTTTCCATCCCTCCAGCTTCCACATCTACGACATAGACACCGAGTATCACAACTCAATTACATGTGAAGGCAAGTTATATTTTCTGTTTCTAGGGTTTGTCTGTAAGATTAACTTATTGCTTTCATGATTAGACAGAGAATCCATAACCATACGATAATTTATATAACTAGGGATTACAAACACATTAAAGGCTACAGCGAGCCGTGAACTGGGGATAGTGATCATAATTCCTCGCTTTAAATGCCAAATCACACGAAATGACACTTATTAGAGATAATTTAAACTCAATATTTATCTCTCCTAAGAATAACCACTTGAATGAGATCTTAAGTGTTAATTATTTTGTTTATTAATATTTGCAATTAAATATAGTATAGTAGATAGCTTCCCGGTGGTAATAGAGTCCAGTAGGAAGAACAAAAAAGAGGAAAAAAAGAAAAAAAAAATTATAATTATAATTATAATTCCACATAGAAGACTTAGGCCATGTTGGGAATGTGGAGAATGGAATTAAAGAGAGGGAAAAAGATCGATAGTATTTTCCATCCTTCTTATATCTGGAATAGCGGAGAA
The DNA here is from genome assembly GCA_949630135.1 of Balakata baccata. Taxonomy (NCBI): domain Eukaryota; kingdom Viridiplantae; phylum Streptophyta; class Magnoliopsida; order Malpighiales; family Euphorbiaceae; genus Balakata; species Balakata baccata. Next base: position 6,545 of record CATIWF010021005.1, on the reverse strand, counting down.
AGTAGAGGAATGAATCATAAAAGTAACCAAGGACATTTGTCCTAATGGCAAGAAGTAGTGTACTCCTTTCTTAATAATTTCGATATGAAGACTCATTAAAGACAAAAAAAAAAAAAAAAAAAGGTAAGCTTTGGGCCTCATTTGTCTTTTTGGAAAAAATGAAGGGTTAAAGCCATTTCTTTTTCGAATAAACTATTTATTTCAATTTGTTGTCTTTCCTATCATATCTAAAAGAAAGAAGATAGAAAGAAATGTTGTCTTCTTAGATCTTTGCCTCGTATGTTTTCTTTCAATAACGCTCTCTTCCCTCCCTTGTGGTTACAAATTGATTTAAAGGGAATTATAGACAGAAAATGTTTAGTTCTTTAGACAAATGGGCAAATGTGAATTTCAAAATCTCACTAACAAGAATGAACAAAGTTTTGCTGAAGGTTAAATTTGCAATTTAATATTTTGTTGCCTCGAAGACACTGAAGTTGAAAGCTCATAAGTTTTGGGAGAAGCCAGTTGTGTTCCATCTGAGGTTAAGTGGTATATATATTGCTTGTTAAAGTTACTAGATGTATGTATTGTGACCCATGATTTGGTATATAAACTATTGTGATGCAGTTTTCGGTGTTTATTGAACATTTGCAATGGGGCAGTTAGGTGTGATTATACTTTGAATTTTCCAGTGTTTATGTTAATGTAATTATAGGAATTGTAATCCTATTGACTATTGTATCTCTAATAATATAGGAAAATATATGTTACAGGAAGTTTTGATAGCTTTCTGTTATAAGAATATTAATTGTTCCTACTCTGTTTTGGACTATGTCGTGTTCAAGAAGAGAAAATTTCCAAAGACAAACATTTCCTTTGTTCAGTTAACTCTTGACAGATCCCACAAACTTGCAAATCTTTATTTCATATTGCTAATAGTTATTAATAAAATGCACACTCTGTAGAGAGGTAAATTAAGCAAATGAATGCGTGTAGACCATTTCTGAGAACAAGTTCTGTAGAGTCGCATTAAGGCTGTCATCCCACCGCCATTCATCTTCGTCTTCTGCTGTTTGCACACTCTTTAAGATTGGAGTGGACAAGTTCCCCTTGACAAAATACTCCATCTTGGGGCGTTCCCTCACAATTACTTCTTCCAAACATGGGAAGTTGAATGCTTCATTTCCTGAGCTGAATCTTGTGAGGCTTGGCAAACAATGAAGTCCCAAGTGTCTCAGCTCACTGAATACAATCTCTTCCTCAATTTCACCTCCTTCACTTGAAATTATTTCCTCCATCAGTTGGCATTCTGTTATTTCCAATCTCATGAGTTGCATCAGACTTCTTGCCATTGAGGAAGTTATCAAATTTAATAATCCATGACATTTTGAGACTTTCAGAGTTGTCATAGTTCGGAAGGAAAACAACGGCGGCACCAAAATTGTCAACTCGGTACATTCACATACTTCAAGAGCTTCCAGACTCTGAATGACTGAGCCTGGCTTGGTCTGGTCTTTTATGAGGTGTCTCAACTGGAGAAGCTTAAAAATCTTGAATTCTATCAATTGGGTTACTTTCCTTAGATGTTCTTCTTCATCAGTGGTTCCTTCTAGAGAGAATACTTCTTCAAAGCATGCATCACTCACATGAAGCCTTTCCAGATTTGGTAATCTCTCGAGGAAATTGGATGAAAAAACTGAATATTCAGTTGGAAAGTGGTTGAGCTCAAGAACCTTGAGATTGTAAAACAACTCAGTTGCAAGTGATTTTCCATGCCATAGTTCCTTGATACTGTTCCATTCCACTCTCAGCTCTTTCAAGATTGGACATTTAACCTGGAAATTAAACTAGGTATTTAGACCAAAAAAAAAAAAGCTAGGATTCATTAAATATATCTTTGCAGCTCCTACTGTAACTTCAAAAGATATAAAAACAAATGGAGTAAATCCCCAAAATCTTACTGCAAAATCCAAAAATATATACTCTTGAAATAAAATTCACATGAAATCTATCAAGCACTGAATTATGTACATAGATGAAAAATAATTTTGAGAAACTGACCTTTCCACATGAAAACGGGAATGCCAAGGTTTACCTTGCCTAGCCTTACTTCATTTCCTTCATCATTATATCTGGAATAATGGAGTAAGTAGAGGTGGATCATAAAAGTAAAAGTATCCAAGGACATTTGTCCTAATGGCAAGAAGTAGTATACTCCTTCCTTAAAAGTCTCGACATGGAGACTCATTAAAGACAACAAAAAAAAAAAAAAAAGGTAAGCTTTGGCCCTCATTTGCCTTTTTGGAAAAAAATGAAGGGTTAAAGTCTTTTTTTTCCAATAAACTATTTATTTCAATTTACTGTCTTTCCTATCATATCTAAAAGAAATGTTATCTTCTTACATCTTTGCCTCTTATATTTTCTTTCAATAACGCTCTCTTTCCTCCCCTGTGGTTACAAATTGATTTAAAGGGAATTATAGACAGAAATTTTTAGTCCTTTAGACTAATGGGCAAATGTGAATCTCAAAATCTCACTTACAAGAATGAACAAAGTTTTGCTGAAGGTTAAGTTTGCAATTTAATATTTTGTTGCCTTGAAGACACTGAAGTTGAAAGCTCAACTAGTTTTGGGAGAAGCCAGTTGTGTTCCATCCAAGGTTAGTTGCCTTTAGTGTTATATATATTGCTTGCTAAAGTTACTAGATGTATGTATTGTGACCCATGATTTGGTATATAAAATACTGTGATGCAGTTTTCGGTGTTTATCGAACATTTGCAATCGGACAGTTAGGTGTAATTATACTTTGAATTTTCCAGTGTTTATGTTAATGTAATGGTAGGAATTGTATTCCTATTTGACTATTGTATCCCTAATAATATAGGAAAATATATGTTACAGGAAGTTTTGATAGCTTTCTGTTATAAGAATATTAATTGTTCCTACTCTGTTTTGGACTCCATTGTATGTGTTAAAAAAGAGAAATTTAAGGAAATTAAAAGAAGAAATTTGCAGCAAGGCTGCACATGAACAAGAGGGAAAATGAAAATCAAAGTGAAAAAACGAAAATATGGAAACAGATGAGAGAGAAAAAAATGGCAGCAACAAAATGGAAAGCAAATTTGTGGTATAAGTTCATTCATCATTTCCAATAGACTTCAACACATACAAGTTGGTTTTTACAAAAAATATGCAGTCCTATTTTAGAAATATATCTGACAAAATATAAAAGTATAAGGCTGCTCATACTTTACCGCAAACAACAAAGTCAACTCATAATTACATTTTGGCAAATATATCAGCTAACTAAACTAACACAAAGGATAACCAAAATACTTGATTTTGATATTCTCAAGAAAAGTCTCTAAACTCAACACTTCTCCTTGAGACTTTTCTTAGTAACACCAAGCAAGACTCTTAGCTTCTCAAATTTGGAAATTTGCAGTGACTTAGTGAAGATATCAGTCAGCTGCTCTTCAGATGCACAATGCTTCAAAGTGACTTCCCCATCCTTCATTGCTTCTAATGGCATGAAACTTAACTTTGATGTGCTTTGTTTTTGGGTGAATTTCGCCAACGGTATCTCAGTTATATAAATTGTAACAATTAGGAATCCCAAAGATTATTTGTAACACAAAAATATCATAATTATGTAAATTATAACAACTTAGTATCTCAAAAATTATTTGTAATACAAAAATATCTTAACTTTTATTTTGTAACTAAATAGTACTTATATTTTCAGCTATTATGGCTCGTTGTGGGCATTCAATCTCTTGAGGAAGCTTGAGTATTTCGCAACCATGCAAACTAATTGCAGTGCAGTGTCTGAATGCGTCCTTCTCCGGCCAATCTTCCAATACATAATTGCGATTTCCCACAGTAAAAACACCACGTTCCTTGGATGCAACTGAAAATGCAAAACTATGAACAACATCATGCATTCTGACACTATCATAATCATCATCATCATCACCTTCCAGTAATAGACAAGACTTTTTGAGGTCATTGATTAGTTTAAGTAGTCTATTTCTTGCAACTCTTATAGTGGCAAATTTACTAAATAAGCCCAACCCCATCCCATATTTCAACAAGTCTGTGATATATATGTTGCGGGGTCCGAGTTGCGCACATAGTAGTAATAGGGACTTCTCATCATCACCCAAAACCTATAACTCAACTCGAGCGCTGTGTAAACTTGTGTTTCAATTCCTTTGTCATCAAATTTTTCCTGCTGCTCCAAGGCATCGTTCCATTCGAACAAGTTTTTGTTTTTCAGTGCTATTGCAACTGCCACAATTAGAACAGGGAAACCTGCACATCTCTTTGCCACTTGAATTGCTATAGATTGTAATCCTGAGTTTTTGACATGATCACCAGCCTTCTTCTCAAATAATTGCCATGCCTCTTCTTCTCCTAAAACTTGAAGCAGGAAATGTCTCTGTGCATCCATCTCCAGCAATACATTTAGATTTCTGGAAGTCATCAAGATTTTGCATCCTTTGTGGTCATCCACCTCAGGAATTCCTATTTCTTCCAATTTGATTCTCACCCAAATATCATCCAGAACCAGAAGAATTTTCTCTTGTTGCAATCGCGCACATAACCGAGCTGCCCTTACTTCAGTGGATTCAACATCAAATTTGAGGCCCAGCCAATCAGCAATTTCTTGTTGAATTTTGTTGAGGTCCCAAGTGTGGGTTACATTTGCTATAGCCACCACTTTGAAAATCTCTTCTACTTTAACTTGTGCCGCTACCTGTTGTTTCACGAGAGTGGTTTTACCAACGCCGCTCAAACCGTACACCCCAATTAAATTGACATCGACATTCTTCAAAGCCCCCACAATTTCCTTCAAAATTTCCATTCTTGATGCTAATGCCTCGTAATCTTTGGCAGGCTCAAATTCATGCACATCGAGACGATAGGAAATTTTAGTTATCGAGTTCCTTTCTCCTTCAACTTCAGCAATGACCGGTGTGATCTCCTTCTTGGCTTTTCTACTGAGAAGGTAACGCCTCTTCAAGTTAGGACAGCAACCCATGAAGCAGCTCTTATTGGCACTATCACTGTGCTTAAGAATCTCCTCTGCCGCTCTAATGGCCTCATCAACACTCTTCAACCAATTGGTGACAATGTCTTCAATTTCTTCGCCATTTTTTCTGGCCTCATCCATACTGTGTTGCATGCTCTGTCTTTGGTCTTTGAGTTTCTGAAGTTGCTTCTTAAGTTCCTGGATGTTGGCTTTGTAGTTCCATATATAGCCAGTTTGACGCCACATTGAATCCATCACTTCATTGGTAACTCGGGATACAATGGCCTCGGTTACCTTGGCTTCCATTTCCCTGCTTTCTTCTATTGCATTTCATTTTTCAGTTTTTTAAAAACAATTAAAAAAGAAGCGATAAAACAACGTTAGACAAATAAATGAACAACTATGGTTTCTCAAAATTTGACAAAAACCAACGCAATCTCTGATTTAAAAAGGAAAAATCAATGGACTTTTCCCTTTGCAGTTTGCGACAGTTGATAAAATCATTAAGGAGAAAAAAAAAACAAAAAACAATTGGGCTGACTGGATAATATATCTGAAGAAATTCGATCGGCTAGCTGCCGATGAGTCTAAACCCATTATTTTTGGTAAAAAAGGTACAAGGAAACCAGACTTGTACGTCAACGCAAATTTAATGAATTTGCACTTTGATGTCCAAGTTAACATTTCCTTTTTTCCCTAATTTCAACAAAAATAATATTCTCTCAATCCCAAAATGATAGTTCTACATTTCCACTTCCCTTTTAAAACATTCCACAAAAAAGTTAGGTATTGTAGATGTGACACAAGATAGAAAATCTAAATAGATATTAATAAAGAAAAAAAAAAAAGTTAGGCATTTCTGTTTAGACTATGAAAACACAAAGTCAGTGAAGAGATTGTTAGTTGAATTAAAGAAAAAGGACGAGGAAGCCTACCTGTTTCTTCTGAGGGGGCCTGGACAAACAAAACACCAAAGCAGTAGGCGATCACAATACTAAGAACCGAAGCTTATCTGTAAGTCAATGAGAAGTGAAAGTCGGAATGAGGAGAGAGGACTCGGTGGACAATAATTTGAAGACACAAACACCGTAGGATAGAAATGTCGAGCAATTCTAGACATGTTAAAGTTATTCCCTGTAGAATTCATACTTTTAACACAAAAGTAGAATAAAGCACCATGTTCCCCACATCACGCTTTCCTTGGCACACAATTCATTCTCTTTCTTTTAATTTATGTATAATAAATAATTAGCACCACTACTTATAAAAGATTCAAATCATCGGATGCTCTTATTTAATACTCTCTGCAATCTTCCCTTTTTTTTTTTCCTCTCTCGAAATGGGGATGTTACTGTTCATTCTGTTTAAAAAGAATGTTATTGTAAACTCAAAAACTCACGCAGATACTTATCTTGCAACAGGCTCCGTTGATATACCTTCAAGTAATTGTAGTTCTAATTGTGTTCCCATATTATATAATCTTGCAGTTAGCTCATGCTTGGGCAAAGAAGGCCACTAATCCCATTTT
>CATIWF010021004.1:0-57139 GCA_949630135.1 Balakata baccata | reverse complement strand
TTACAGACAAGTTTTATGTCCTAAAAATTTTAAACAACAAATTAGACGTTAGAATCTATCAACGATCGACAATTAGTGATGTGAGCTTAACCTAATACTCCAAATTTAAACTATATATACATCCTTGTGTTAATAATTTTTTATCAGACCACATATATCATCGTTAATTCAATTAGTACCATATATTGACATTAATTCTATTCATACTGCATAAAAATTTAAAAATAATAAAATATTTTATTATATATTCAGAACTCTAATTCAAAATTTTTAATTCAACTATAAAAAGATTCACATAATTTTATGGGTAAAGAAGATATTCTATTTATCATTAACTGGATATTTATATTATGTTAATTAGTGACCCTAAGAATAAGAACCCATAAATACGTCTGACAAACAAAAAGGAAAAAAATAAATTTCCATGTCTTGTGTCTCCCTTCAATTAATTCTTTGCTTTTGGGTAGTTGTTTACATGTCACAATCAAACTTCTTTTCCTTGAAAACCTAACCATGGAAAAAGAAAGAAAAAGACACCAAATTGCACTACCCTATTTAGAAAATTAATTAAATTTTCATTTATTAATCGAAATTTAATTTTACATTTATAAAATAAAAATTAATTTTTTATATAACAATATATTATAAGTTCGATTTATGTAAATAAATTATATATGAATTTTATCTAAATGGAAAAAATTTTAATATCTCCGTTTAATAAAAAAATGATATTATGAAAAATATTATTAAAATAATCCAATTTATATGATCAATCAAACATGCTCTTCAAAATCAACAAGAAATTGTGGCATGGCATTTGGTATACGTTACCTGTATTTGTATATATGTTTTTTTCCATATACGTCTCTAAGTATTTGGTGGAAGTCAATTTTTTCGTTTATTATTAAAATTGACTTAATAATTAATACATAAATTCATTTCTATTAAAAAAAAATTAAATGCTCGATAAACGTTTTAAAAATTTTAAACATATCATTTAAAAATTTAAATGGGTTTATTTTTTAAAAAAAATTATAGTTTAATTAACATATATATTCAATCATAGTTTAAAAATATTTATAGAACTTAATTAATTACAACTTAAGTGTTAAATAAAAATATAATTTAAATTTTTTACACCTTTTGTGAAAGCATCCTTTCCACAAATTCGTGTGGTTTCATGATAAGTGGGAGGATTTAATTTAATTAAGAAAATTAATCAAAGAATTCGTTATACATAAATATTTAAATTCTATAATATAAGTTATTCCAAAAATATAAAAATATTTTTGCTCACATAATTAATATTTAATAAATATATAGAGTGCGAATGAGATAATGGAGATTTCTTTTAACTTAACTAAAATGTTGAATTCAAACTCTAAATATACATTTATATAAAAATTTATGAAATAATTTTTTACCACTTTTGATATATGTGATTCTAATTGATTGACTGATAGTGCCTGCGATCTAAAAAAATATTTAATATATACATTCATGAAGTGGAATTGAAAATTAGGAGTTTTACGGTGACCTCACCACAAGCATTATTATGGTACTATATATATATATATATATTGGAAAGATTAGGATATAGTAGTAGGATTAAGATATTAGTAATGTCGGTTTAGCGGTGCTTTTATTACTTAGATTCTCTTTTAGTACACTAATTTAATAAGTTGTGGCAGTTACTAATACTCTGCCTATCCTTATTGAAGTTGTTAGGCATAAAGAATAAAATAATAAACTCGTTTTATGTATTTTATTTATGTAGTGAGATAGTAATTATTACACCAATTTTTGTCAATCAAAGGTGATTTAACACACATTTTCACTAGAAAAAATTTGGGAAAGTTTTTAAATTTGATTTTTTTGGCTTACCCACCACTAATATTAATTGATGAAAATTTATTGCCTTTATAGTGAATGCAAGAGAATGAATACATCTATTGTGTACGATATATTAAGCTTTCTTGATGAAAAACAAAATTATTATAATAATTTTATGAAATTAATTATATATATTCATGAGAATTACGAAATAAGAGATAATTACTCCAACATATATTGTGACCATATAATTCCTTACCAATAAATGCATGGAGGAAGAACAAACACATACAATAACTTGTGGAAGTTAGCTAGCTATTTGGGTGTAGATGAGGACATTTAATTTTTTTTTAGATTAATAAGATATTTTAAGTTCGAATCATGATAATATAATTAATTTAAAACTCTTGTAATAGTACTTTATTGTCCTTTGAAATTCTACTAAATACGAACAGAATTAGTATCGATTCGTTAACATATAGACTGAAAATATATATAGTTTCGGAAAAAAAAAGGGACAAGCAATAAATATAAATATCTTGAATGTATAGTTGTTATCTATATTGGTTTTGGCATATTTCCACCCAAAATTTTTGCTTAACATGAGATATAGGGCAGTATGCAATGAATTCTCCTTTTCTATATGTAATTTTCTTTTCTTTTTTTTTTTTTTTTGATAAGGTGTGTTACCAATGAGACTTGTCCCTTTTCCATTCCATGCCAATCCCATAATTAATTGAATTATTGTATATTGATGTCCTTTTCAAATTTTAGGCAATCCTTTTTGTCCATTGTTTTCCCTTTGCATCTTTATATTTATTCATAATTTGATTGGATTTATAAATTAATTAAAAAACAAATTTAATTGATTATGTATTATTGTAAAATAGCTTTATTTTTCTAAATATATAATAACAAACTAAAAAATAGTTTTATTAAGTAATAAATATCGAGAATAGAATAATAAATTTTTAATATATTATGCTCTTCAAGTTCAAATGTCAATTAACTAAAAAAACCAAGTTGTTAGCTAGTCAAATTAATAAGTAAATAAATAATAAAGAAGCACCATAAGAAAAAATTGCATTTTTTTAATTATTGAATAATAAATGCAACAATCCATTTTTTTTTATATATAATTAAACATAAGCATATATGATAAGACACACAAGACATCCATAGTCTTTGAGTAAGACTTTTCAAGCAAATTGTTGTATTTCTATCAATTCCACTCTTTGGCTATGTACTCTTCTTTCATCAATACTATACTATATGAAAGTAATGCATTAATATCTTTTAAATACAATTAATTAGAATTTCTTATTCACATGGGAAAATTATGAATTAATTCTTAGGTTTATTATTATGATATAAACAGTAAACTATTATATTATATAAAAATTAAATATTTCCCTTATTACCAAAAAAAAAAAAACAATATAATAGAATACGACACATGAGTAAAATCTTTTATTTATTTATATAATTTAATTTATTCATTATTAGACATTATCCGGAAATATATAATAGTTATTTGTTTTAATCAATTGAACGGTTTGGTTTTGTACTTTGTGGAGTGCATCAATAATGAATTAAAACTGTAATGTAAGGCAAGCCGAACAAACCTTATCCTATACGGAAATTGTCTTGTACCAAAAATTTGTGAAAATGAATACCAAACATAAATACGTACTTGTTCCCTTATTTTAGTAGAACAATCTAAAATTGCACAACTTCCTAAAATGTATTTTACTCATGCTATACGTAATCAAAATGATGCTCTTTTCTTTCGTGGCAGTGTAGATGAATTGATACATAACTCTTTCAGTTTAATCATATGTTTCGAATTTGAATCTTAAGTATGCAATTATCTTAAAACTTTCATAGAAGTACTTTACCGCTCTTCAAAATTCTACTTGGTGCGAATAAAATTAATTTTAGTCTATTGACATATAAATTGAAGAGATATGTAGTTTCGTACCAAAAAAAATGATACTCCTTCCACCTAAGTTATGTCTTCAGTAGTAACTTTTTTTTCATTAAGATTAAAAATATCATTTGATAGACATAATTCTAGATGAGTGTTTACTATCACGTTTATTTATTTTTTCATTGTTTACACGATTTATATATCTATTTTTTTTTTTGTGCATTACCAATATGGCAATGTTTGGCACTCATATTTGGAAAATTGCTTTTCAGTTGTATTTTAATTTTTTTAAATTTTATGAAATTGTTTTTTTATAGAAACAATTAAAGGAGTTTTGAAATTGCCGTCGATGGTTGTAAAAATAAGTTTTGAATTTTTTTGATTTAATTGACTGATTTTTTTAATTTTTTATAAATTGTTTTTTTTAAATCTACTTTTGAAAAAAATATCTATTTATATGTTCCTACCAAAAACAATGTTTAAATTTTAAAAAAAGTTAAAAATATAAAAAATTTCCGAAAAATATTTTTTTTCAAATGTAATGTCAAATATGGTCTAAATAAATATTTTTTTAAAAGCATGTCTGAAAAAACAATTTACAAAAAATTAAAAAAATTGGTCAATTAAATAAAAAAAATTTAAAATATATTTTTAGAACACATAACATCAATCACAAACACCAAACACCTCTATATTTTTAGAAGCTTATGAACTCTAACTAATTCAGTTTAAACTAACTTTAAATTCATTACGGGAAGAGCTATATCTATTTTTTTTATGTGGATTTTGATAAATTTTCTAAATGATAATTAATATCATTTTTATTAAGTTTTTAATAAAAGAAGAAGTAACGAGAAAAAATTATTAAAGATTTTAATAGAAGACTAGGCATGTGTCTCACGTGCAACGGTATAACAGCGAAAACTGCCGCACCCGCCGGCAACCTATCGCCATCAATGACCGACACTTGTTTCTCAAAAGCAGCCGCGTGGTTGGGTGACGCGTATTGTAACTCCTTCCAAGTTCTCTCTCTTCTCATACTCCTTTTGCTCCACTGACATGGCGGTCAGCTAACCCCACATGCCCCCCAATTCTTCCCGTGTTTACGTGCCTGGGCCCCCCTCTGTCCCCTTTTCCCCCTACATTTATTTCCTCTATATGTCACCACCGTTTTGTTCCTTTTTTTTTTTTTTCTTCTCCTTCTCCTTCCCAAAGCTTCCTTTCAATGTCCATTTTTTAACTTTTGTGGGTCCCAATGTACGTGGCTGATTACGTGGCACTCTCAGTAGCTAGTCAGCTTCTTCCACTATATAACCCCCCTATGGGGCAGTACATTCATTCTCACCCCTACAAACACAATTAAACTTCTCCCTTCTTCTTCATCAACTGTTAAAGCACCCAACTTTTTAGCAAAAAACTTCTATTTTAATCCAAATAAATATGGCAGTTGACGATATTCTTTCATCGCCGATGGGTCCTCCAGCATGCGAGAAGGATGCAAAAGCTCTGCAGTTCATAGAAGAAATGACCAGGAATGCAGACATGGTTCAAGAAAAGGTTTTGGCCGAAATCTTGAGCCGAAACAAAGATGTTGAGTACTTGAAAAGATTCAAACTTGATGGTGCTACCGATCGTAAAACCTTCAAGTCTAAATTACCCATCATTACTTATGAAGATCTTCAGCCTGAAATCCAACGTATTGCTAATGGTGATCGCTCTCCTATCCTCTCTGCTCATCCCATCTCTGAATTTCTCACCAGGTCAGTCTTCTATATATTCATTCACTTGTATAATTTTTTTAAAAAATATATATTTAATTTTTTTACAATTAATTTAATATTTTTAAATTAAAATTTGAATTTTGTTACATGGAAATATATTATGACCGATTAATTCAAAAATAAATCATGTGAAGTCGATCGGACTGATTATTTGAATGGAAAATTGTTGCAGTTCAGGGACATCAGCAGGTGAAAGGAAGCTGATGCCAACAATAAAAGAAGAGCTGGATCGTCGGCAAATATTGTATAGTCTACTCATGCCAGTGATGAATTTGTAAGTGGATGTCATGGATTAATAAATGCAATCACTATCATTCATTAAATTCTGTCCACATGCACCATGTTATTTGTCCTTTTTTCTAATTATAACTTTATAACAATAATTAACAGGTACGTTCCAGGATTAGACAAAGGCAAAGGCTTGTATTTCTTGTTCATAAAGTCTGAAACAAGAACCCAAGGTGGGCTCCTGGCTCGCCCTGTGCTTACCAGCTACTACAAAAGTGACCATTTCAAGATTCGTCCATATGATCCTTACAATGTCTACACCAGCCCAAACGAGGCCGTTCTCTGCCCTGATTCCTTCCAAAGCATGTACACCCAGATGCTCTGTGGCCTTGTTGACCGCCACCAAGTCCTCCGTGTCGGTGCAGTTTTCGCCTCTGGCCTTATCCGTGCCATCAAGTTTCTCCAGGTTCACTGGCAAGAACTTGCTCTTGATATTGAATCAGGAATCCTGAACAAGTTCATTACTGATTCTTCTCTCAGAGATTGTATCTCCAAAATCCTGAAAACCAATCCTGAGCTTGCAGAGTTCATCAGACTTGAATGTGGAAAAGAAAATTGGGAGGGAATTATCACAAGAATTTGGCCTAACACTAAATACCTTGACGTCATTGTGACTGGCGCCATGGCTCAATACATTCATACTCTTGATTACTACAGTGGTGGATTGCCCATGGCCTGCACTATGTATGCTTCCTCAGAGTGTTATTTTGGGATAAATCTGAATCCCATGTGCAAACCTTCCGAGGTTTCTTATACAATCATGCCAAACATGGCCTACTTCGAGTTTTTACCTCAACAACCCGGGTCAACTCGTGACTCACCTCCCAAACCTGTTGATCTTGTTGATGTTGAAATGGGGAAAGAATATGAGCTTGTCATCACCACTTATGCAGGTTTATACAGGTACCGAGTTGGTGACATTCTCCGAGTCACTGGATTTCATAATTCAGCTCCACAGTTTCATTTTGTACGAAGAAAAAACGTATTACTCAGCATTGACTCGGATAAAACAGACGAGGCTGAGTTGCAAAAGGCAGTGGAAAACGCATCGAACCTCCTGAATGAGTTCAACACAAGCGTGGTAGAATACACGAGTTATGCTAATACAAAAACAATTCCTGGTCACTATGTGATATACTGGGAATTACTGATCAAAGACTTGGCAAACTCGCCTAGCAAAGAGGTGCTAAATCAGTGCTGTCTTGCAATGGAAGAGTCATTGAACTCGGTGTATCGACAAGGCCGAGTTGCGGATAACTCAATAGGTCCACTAGAGATAAGGGTGGTGAAGAATGGAACTTTTGAGGAATTGATGGATTACGCAATCTCAAGAGGAGCTTCCATTAATCAGTATAAGGTACCAAGGTGTGTGAACTTTACACCAATCATGGAATTGCTTGATTCAAGGATGGTATCTACTCATTTTAGCCCATCTTTGCCCCATTGGACCCCGGAAAGAAGACGTTGACAGTTTGATATTTAGGGATTTTTCTTTTTTCTTAAGCCGACCAAAATAAGATGAATGTGGATTGGCAGACATATATGTAAATTTCATCTTCTGTAATTTGGAGTTTAGTCGGTTTTGTAGGAGAAGGGTAAAATGTAAGTTTGATTAGGATTATTTAACTAGGGAATTAAGGTTTGCTTAATTATAATTAACTTTCATGCTGTATAATATTGGGATAACTTATGATGAGTGCATGTGATATTTCAGCAAATTATTCAAAGATTGTGGTTTATAAGTTAGGGATAAATATACAAACAGTGTCAAAATTTGCCACTTTATTATAAATTGATATTAAAATTTTTAATTGTTATAGATTAGTTCCAAAATTTTCAAAAATGTTGCAATATTGTGGTACCCAAATTAAAATTTCAGCCAAACAAAATGATATATTAGCATGTTGGCATGTCATATCAGCTGGTCAATAACATGGCATATCATTTTTTTTATTATTAATTATTTTGACTTAAATATCAAATTGCAATGTTTCTAAAAATTTTGGTACCAATATGCAATAATTAAAAATTTTGATACTAATTTATAACCGAATGATAAGCTTTGATAACATTACAAAATTTGGATTTAATTTCATTTATTGTCATTTAACTTTGGTATTATTGCAGTAAAGTCACATAATTTTTTATTCCATAAAAATCACATAATTATAGTTTAGTTTCATTATAGTTACTTATGGTGATTTTTCAGCAGTCAATAACTAGAAAAGTCGTGCTATCATCTCAGTTGACACATGAGACATGTTACGTCACTATATAGGTCAAATAGAATACAATTTATGTTTACAACTTAGCATCTACATCAGCACCATAAATTAAAAATAGTGTCAACCAAAATATCAGAACTGTATTTAACCTACATAGTATTTTATTTAACTTGTATAGTGATGTAGCGTATTTCATCTACCAACTGAGAAGCTAATACAATTTTTCCGATTGTTGACTGCTGAAAAATTATTGAAAATGACTTTATTGAAACTAAACAATAGTTAAATGACTTTTATAAAATAAAAAAAAATTATATAATTTTATTGCAATAATACCAAAATTAAGTAATCCTAAATAAAATTAGCTCCAAAAGCTGAATTTATTAGAAAGAGCTATTATGTTTGAACTAGTAACCATGAACCTACACTAAATATATATTTAGAAGGGATACATAATTTTAACTGTAATTAAATTCTAAATATAATTAGATATACTTGTGATTAACAAAAAGAATATTTCAGCAAATTAATGAAGCCCATATATATATATATATATATGAGACAAAGTTATAAATGGACAAGTATAAAATACGTGGAAGATAGAATTAATGGATTTAATTTCTCTATTTTTTAAATTATAGGAATAATTGCGAATTGAAATTCAATTGAAAGTTAATGGATTTAGATAAAGTGTTATAGCATTCAAGGTGAATGGAAAGAAATTTGGAATCCACCATGAAAGGTCAAAGTGAGTAGTGATGTTGATGTACAAAACAAAGAATGTCCAAAATTGAAAGGAATAATTATGCATATTAAAGACTCTTTGCCACTCGGCGGCTGCACTTAATTTCCAAGTCAAGTTATAAAACCTTTTCTAAAAAAATTAATTTGTTATTATTATAAAACAAATTATTGATTTAATTATAAATAGATATATATAAATCGAATTGTTTATTTAGATAATTTCATCGCTTTGTGCCAGTAGAAAATTTAAAATTTCATTTATTTATCACTTTTATATAATTAAAAAAATTTAAATTTTTTTCCAATTTTAATCTTAATGTTATGTAAAATTTTATAGTCATTTATTGTAGACTTAGACTATATTTTCTCATTTTTTGTATTTTTCAATAATTTTAAATATTTCAATCCAAATTTTCTCATTCTTTGTATTTTTCAATAATTTTAAATATTTCAATCCAAATATAATTTAGTTTTAACTACTCATTTTTTTTGAAATTTAAAACTAATTAATAATTTTTTAATTCTAGTAAAATTACCTAAATAACAGTTAAAATGATATTATATAAATGTGTGAATAATTTCTCATATATAAATGTGTGAATCACATGAATGTGTTATGCCTGTTGGATCATATGAAATTGTCTGATCGGATAATTACTATATTTTGTATCCATTAATACACATTATGTTTCGTAGCTCTTTTTTTTTTTTTACAAGAAGTATTAAAATAATTTTTTAATATTATCTCTCGTATAGTATCCTTTTATTAATAATAATAAAAACATAATTAATAATTATCGAAATAAATTTTGCCATTTAATTACCTTCACAAATAAATCATCTTTAAAAAATGATATATACATTCCCCAATCTATCAAGCGGGTTGGGGGTTGATAATTTGTGATGCATTAAATGGTATGCAGATGATTAGATAGACCACCAAAAAGTTTTTATTATTGCTATTCATGTGGGTTGCAGTTTGTGTATGTATGAGCTCTCTCTCTCTCTATATATATATAATCAAGAAATACGCTGGGTTCTCTTTCTTTAATCAAGATATATATGGTGGAGTTTATAAATGAAGGACCTAAGGGAGAGTTTTGAATTATAACGGTATGAAGTCTCAACTATATAAATTATAATAATTAAATATTATAAAAATTATTTTAGTTATAAAATAAAAATTGAAATAATTTTATGCTATAATGAATTGTTAAAATCATTATATTAATAATATAGTAGTAGTTGTCAATTTTATGAGCCGTTTAAATTTAATGGTTTTAATTAGGGTTGTCTGGTTTGTACTCTGGCATGACCTTGCTTTTGCATGTAAACTAGCTTTCAAATGACTAAAACACTTAGGTTTTTTTTTTTTTTTTGAAAAAAAAGGGTGAAAGTAAGCATTTCATTACTTCATAAACATTACATCACGATGAAGAGAACTCTCCAAAAACAAAGAAAAAGTCCTCTGAATGGAAGGAGATACATAAGAACAGGAGGTTTTTGTCGTGCGATGAACTACTCTATTTGCATCCCTTTTAATAACTGAAAAAAAAAAAACCAGCAATTCTAGGGAGAATATTTAAAGAGTAATTATGTGATACACTTGATATAATTTACACATAGTGATTTGAATTATTGGATTATCAATTTTTAATTTCGCTCATTGATTATCAATAGTTGATATTAAAAATTGATAATCTAATGGTTGTAAAGTTATACGGGTATATATTACAATAGATCAACCACAGAAGTCATCATATTCAAACAATCCAAAACAATAACTCCAAATACAATTAAGTTTTGGATGTTGAACACCATCAATAAGTATCTTAGCATCAGCTTCAATCAAAACACTTGCGTGTAAAGAAAAAAAAAAAAAAAAAGAAGAAGATTTATTCCGTTAGTCGGTTCGAATTTATTGCGATTAGGTCAAT
This sequence comes from Balakata baccata, assembly GCA_949630135.1. NCBI lineage: Eukaryota > Viridiplantae > Streptophyta > Magnoliopsida > Malpighiales > Euphorbiaceae > Balakata > Balakata baccata. Next base: position 46,401 of record CATIWF010021004.1, on the reverse strand, counting down.
CGGACTCTCTTATAAATCATTTATTTCATTACAAGGCCCTAATCCGCTCAAATTTATTGCAATTAGAAACGTTTATTCCTTTCTAGTTATATTTTGACATATATTCATGAAAATATGACTTAATTAAGAAAATTTTCTATAATAAATCTCAATCAGTTACTTACTTTGAAATAGAAAAAATTTTTAGATAGATTCAATTTACTATATCATATATAAACTAATATAATCATTTAATCATATACATTTAATTGTTTTATTTTTATTAGCTGACGTGAATACAATATGTATACATGTAAATAGATAATTGAATTAATTTATAGATAATGTAATATATTGAACTACCTAATAATTTCTCATGAAATAGTTATAAGATTTTGGATGTATACATAATTTTTTGAAATAATTACACCTAGTGTCATTTTTTTAATACTAATTATTATAACACAGCTAATAAATTTTATTAATTAAAAAATCTATATGTTAGTTTTAAAATTTTCATTGTAACTTTAATATTAAATTAAATAAATAAATCTAAATTCCTAAAAATAAGCCTAACCCACACACTTTTTTAAGACTCTTTATTTCCTTTTCCCAAATTTCAATTTCTCCATTCTTCTTTTGTACAAAGACTTAAATCACCTTGCTTTTTTTCCATTCCGAACTTTCTTATCTCTTCTTGGTTACTTGAACGAGCATTTCAAGATTTCAGTCGCTCATCCGATTACGCACGTAGAGTTTCACGTTTAGAATAATAACATTTTTAGCACCGATTTGAATATTGAAGTAGCAACTCTTCCAATCAAGAAATTCATTTCAGGCAAAATGATTTGTGAGTGGATACTAATAATCGGTCCCAATGGAAATAGTTAAATAGTTTAAGGCTGTAGATAAATTAAAAATTTTTGCTTTTATGTTTTTTTTTCCTTCTTTCGTTTGAAAGAACTGGATCAATTGTTGGGCTAATTTGGAATTTCTAGTTGATTGATGCAAGGTTTATACAAATATTTTTTAATTTCCTCCAATTGGTAGATTTTGTTTGCAAAAAAATTATTCTTTTTTATGATGTAGGCAAAATCTCTCTACCTCTCTCTAATGGGTAAATTGAATGACTGAATATTAGTGGTTTTTATTTAAATTGATGAATTAATATTTATTTATTTTTTCCTCCTAGATATTAATTTTTTAACAGAGTTAATATGGTTGGGGGTAGATTAAGACAACTCGTTATCATATAGTGAATGTAACTATTGGTATTACAAAATTTGGTTTTATCATTAAAAATAAGTTAAATTTGTATATGATTTAGTATTATATAACACAAATATAAGCTGCATATAACATACATATAATGTGATATGTATGGCATAAACAAATTGCATTGCAATATATATGTAGGAATTCGTATCATGAAACACCAGTATAATCTACATATAGCATTCAAACAATATAACTATTATTTGGTAGTTAAATATTCAATACAGGAACAACACACTTCTTTATTTGAATATGTCATATCTTAGAAAAACACTGTATTCATCAACATTGAATCAATACATGATTAAAACACATTCTTATATTCATTTGGTGTTACAAAATTTTGTTTCATCATTAAAAATAAAATAAATTTGTACAGAATTTCATATATGATAACACCAATATAACCAGTATATAATAAATATATAACTTACTTTGTGTGAACAAAAATTATTCATTGTTAAGATTGATTATAAATAATTTTTATTCATATATAACCTGCATATAGCGAGAAAATGACAAATAAAAAAATTTATATGACAATTATTCTAAATTATTTTAAATAAATTCACATAATTAATGATTTATTGATTTTAAAAATTTAAATTAATCAATTTATTAAATTAGATAACTATTAATTATGTTCAAAAAGTGTAAATGGGAATTAGGAGAAAACAAAAATTTTGAGATAGAAGAAATGGACGACCTTTTATATTGTAGTTATAATGGTAATTACACATAACGTGGAAATTTGGGCCAAAAACTCTAATTTTTTTAAGGAATTAGATTCATAAATCCATTTGTGAATCATATATTGAGTTGGGCCGGAAAAAGTTACAATGCTTGAACAGTAGAGGTGGAGTAGTTTCGGGCCTACATTGCAATTCAATCTAAAGTCCAAGCCCATATTACTTTACATACTACTACTTCAGTCTAATAGTATTAAAATATTATTATTTTTTTAAATTATTTGGTTTGTAGAATAATTTTTATTTACCCATTTGATAATTTTTTAATAATTTTTTTGTAAATTTAATATAAAATTAATATGTTTATTTTTAATTTTTCTAAATTCTACTAATTTATTTTTTTTAAATTTATTTAGACACAACTAAAAAAAGTGGTGAGTAAATTAAATACGAATTACAAATAAATTTTATAATTCCATTAAATTTATTTTTTTAAATAAAAGCTAAGACTTTATTTGCTCAGATCCAATTTATATTGTTATTTGTACACCCAACTAATAATTTATTATTATAAAAAAATGATTCAATCTGTATTTATAATTTCATTTATTATACTAAACCAATAACATATTATGTAAACTAAAATTAATTTAATATTTAAATGTTTAAAATATGATAAGGGTATTATTCATTTGACACATATCTGATTACAGTATATTTGTGTATTGATACGTATGCATATATACCGTTGGATGAACTCACATTTCATTTGAATTATTAATTAATTTGCATGAATATTTTAGAATTTCATCTATTCATTTTGCATGATATATTGGTATACTAGACGTACAGTAGATTGAGCTATAAAATAAATAGAAAGATCTAATTTAAGTAAGAAATATCTCAAAAATATTGGGTTTGGACTTAAAAACATGAAAGAGAGAGATCGGCAAAAGATGAGCCCAAGATGCGAAGGCCCAAAGAATGTCCAGACAGCAGCATCGGGAAATGCTACACCGCAAGCGCATAATAGCAGGTAACTGAACCCTTTCTCTGCTGCTAATGCGCGACGGTGGCCCAGATTTGGAGGCTTCTACTCGCACTGCTAACCGCTCTCTATTTATTAATTTTTCTTCTCTGCTTCTCTCCCTCTCAAATTTGCCTCCGTTTTGCTATCTCCCGGAGAATACGAGAAATTCTCACAGCTGAAGCTGAGGTCAGTTCTATTCAACCATGCCTCATTTCTTTTGGTTCTCTTTTTCTCCAGAAAAAGAAGAAATTGCCTAACTTTAATGTTTAGAGGAGAGAAAAATCTATCTTTTTTTTTTTCCCTCACAGCTTTAGTTTTAATTTTTTGGTTGCTTTTGAAGGATAAGAGAAGGAGAAAGTTTGATTTTTTTTTTTCCCTGTTCTTTTAATATGTTAACCTTGAATTCCGTTGCTGAAGTTTTGCTTTAGGTTATTGCTCTAGTTTCTGTTAAACAGAGTTATGCATTGCTCTAAATTAGAGGAAAGGGATCTTTTTCTTTTTAAGGTTTAGTTTGTTTTGTTGGTGATAGCTGGAAAAATGCAATGTGCATCCAGTATTTAACATGTTGCCGAGGATGAAAATGCAATTATTTTTTTTCAATAATTGTTGGAGCTAGAAATTTTTTGCTGCATTGTTCGCCTATTCACTGTTGGTTTTTTAAAATAAAATATTTTGCTGTAGAATTTATCTGCCTATTTGCTGCTGAGTAGGGTGCAACTTGGTCTATGGTATGCAAATACAATGGATTGCTAAATTTTTATTGATGCCACATACATGCATAAGTTGCCATATCGATCAGAGAGAGTTGCATTACAGCTTTGCCACAGGAATTATGCTGTCATATTTTTCTTTCTTGGTTGTGTCGAGGGCTTTTTACTAATATGAATTAAGCTATTACTGCATTTAAAATCCTTCTAAACTGCTTCTCAGTTGCCTTTTCTGGCTAGCTGTTATTATCTCATGATTTTTGGTATGTCCTAAAGTATGCCGGATCTCATTTATAATATTCCCTTGGATATCAACTTTTTATGAAGGAATTGATCTACCACCTCATTATTTCAGGAATATGCCAGGTTGTTAATGGCCTTATTGAGACATCAAATGATGAAGATTCAACTACTACAAATATTGAGCATGTATTTAGGAGTACTCATACACGATGCATTTACATTAGTATTTCTCTTTTAGTCGTAATGCCTTTTCTTATTTTAGCATTCTTAAAATGTTGCTTCATGTTAAGTTCTTATAAATCAGGATACATCCTTGAAGTGCTTTTGATTGTATAATTTATAATATTATTTATTTATAGTCTTCTGTGGTAAAATTGGCTTTTGTTACAAACACACTCATATATATATATATATATATATATATATATATATATTCCGATTTTCAACTTAAATATATTTGCTTTTCTTGCATATGCATTTGTGCACAACTTACTATACCCGTGCATATATGTGGCGTTTAACTTGATAAAACCTTTTTTTGGATGATAAAGCCTCATATGCTTTATGTTTTGTAAAATAATCATGGTATCAGGACAAATAATGATATTTGAGTATTCATATTGACCCTACCCTTATTCGTTCAATTATTGAAATGCCTAAAGAAGTAGTTTTATAATTTGTACAATTCAGTTTTTGAGATAGATACCTGTCTCCCATCTCAATAGTGATTACGCTGTTTTATCAAGTGCATAAAATAAAAAATGTTTAACATATGTTGCAGGTGTATGTACTGTTGGTGCAACAGCATCGTGACTACTAAACCAAGTGAGACTATTCTTTTGACAGCCAGTATTGGAGCAAAACCTTCTAATAAAGGCCACATTTAATTATATGTTTGATTCATTTGGCTATAAATACAACGCCTCTGTTGAGTTGGTGGGATGACCCATGTTTATTGTTAGTCATACTAGCTATAGAGAAAATTTACCTCCCTCCAGTTATATTTAGCTATTTGTGGTAAACTTGTACGATATAGGAGAGCTTAAATTGCTATTAGCTGTAATGATCAAGGCTGAGCTCATGGGTGTTTCTCCTTCACAAGTTAGTTGTCGTTCTAAAAATTATTCATGTCCTAAACAAGGTACGTCAGAAGAAACACCAGAATGTGGTGCTGAATGTAAATGTACTGGAATATCAGAACAGAAAAATCAACTTAGGTCAGAAACTCCACTAACTAAACCAGGTAATGTGGTATGTGAATGTGCTGCTAGCGAAACATTGGCACCAGCTTCTGAAGATGTGATCAAAGATGCTCTCGCTGAAAGTTTGGACTCACCAGATGGAAGCAAGAACAGTTTGATGAATAGAAGTTGCCTTGAACTAAATGCAAAAGATCAGAAACTTGAATTTGTTTTAGAAGATACACATGGTGAACATGGTGTTGTAAGTCCACATATTACACCAAAAGGAAAAAAGTTGCTTGGTTCTGGAACTGTACAGAATGATATTGCTTTAACAACCTTCAATAAAACCTTGAAAAGGTTATCTGAAGATGTGGATTTGGATTTACCTGGGAAAGATGCAAGGAAAAGCAATCAGTTTGATAAATGTTCATGCCCTCAACTTTCTACATCTGAACACACACTTGACTTTCCTTCTGATGCTGCTTTTGGACCATCAGAAGAAAGACCACCGCCTTCCCAGGAACTTTTGCAAGGTGAGTCGGTTAAAATCATCACAGAAATATCCAGCTGTACTGCCACTGGGAATTTGGAAGAACCCCCTGCACTAGCTGCTAACAGTGCTCCTATCAAACATTTAGGTCTGCCTCCAGACCACGAGAACAACGCACCTGCTGCTGAAAAACTGGGCTCAGCTCCCCTTTATGTGGATAGAGATTGGAATCTTGAACAATCCGAAATACCTTCTAAAGATGCAGTTAGTAATCCTGGAAGGTTGGGTGGCAGAGTTAAAAGAACTCCAAAATCATCAAAGAGAAAAGATGCATTAAGGTGTTTGATTAGAAGTGACAGAGTTCTGAGGTCAATATCACATGAAAAACCTAAAGCTCCGGAGTCTAGTGCAAATGTGCCTAATGTTAACTCTAACATAGAGAAAGCAAGGAAAAAAAGGAAAAAGAGAGGACAAAAAAGAGTTGAAGCTGATGAATATTCAAGGATCAGGAAACATTTGAGGTATTTGTTGAATCGGATGAGCTATGAACAAAGCCTGATCACAGCTTATTCTGCAGAAGGCTGGAAAGGACTAAGGTGTGTACTTTCTTAATGTCTTCCATTGATTTTATTCTTTTTCTTGCAGGAAATGTTCTCATTTCATTGAATTATTTCCACTATGAACTTTGGGATAAATATTTATTGGTGTTTTTTCTTTTCCATTTAACATCATAGATATATACCTTTTTTTACACTACTTTGCTATTACCTCAGTCAGTTGAAGAATCCAACTTGATAAAGGGTTTGTTTGGGATTGAGTTTTGAAAAAACGCTTTTTGGAAAAAAATTTGTATTTTTAATTTTTTTTTAGTTTTGAAAACTGTTTTTGATAGAAGCAGGTAAATAGATATTTTTTCCAAAAACATATTTGAATTTTGGAAAAAACAGTTTATAAAAAATTAAAAAAATTAGTCAATTAAATTAAAAAAATTCAAAATCTGCTTTTAGGACACTCAACATTAATCCCAAATACTCCCAAAGTAGGATGAATAATATTTAGTAAAAAAGAAGAGAAAGATATGATTGAAATGAGATGTACAGATAATGTCAATTGGATCATATTAGGACAGATCTATGGTCTTACGGAAATATATACAGTAATAGATGGGAAGCTAATTAAATATGAATTAATGGATCAACTATCTGTTATATGTCCACGCCAATTTTTAAACTGATTCTAAGTTAACTTGTCAAATATCTATCAAAGATCCATTACACTCACATTCTGATTTATTTCAAATAGACAAATTAAAGTGGTGTGAAACATGTGAAATAACGGAGCTGTGAGCACGATATAAGATGGGCTATAATTGCAGCATAAATAACAGTTAAATACTTTCGAAATGGATACTAGGCAGAAAGTAGTGACTCAGTTCTAGATGTTACAAGTCTGAGTTACTAAAACATCACCACCTTGGAACGCCATACCAAGGACATAGTTATGCTTAAATTCCTAGGAATCTACCAAAAGGAGAGAACACAACAAAGAGAAAAATCTTAATTTTTCTATTAATATTCAAAAGGCTCCAGAATTGCTATTGTTTCTTGTAGTTTTATTTATTTCTATTAATATTCAAAAGCTTCAACCATGGCTAAAGGTTCTGAGTAGCGCTATTTGCAAGCTGGACTTGACTACTAATTAGTTAAAAAAATTTTATTGTATATGAAATATTATAAAACTTCCTAAAATAAAATGACCTACTAAATTATTAAATTGTAAAGCATCCCTACTTTGCTTATATAGAACATCTAACTAGGAAATTGCATATAACAATCTTCTAATTCACGTCAATGATGAGAACAATATCTTAAATGGAAATTTAACTTAAAAATCCAAAACCCAGTTGATGGTGCCCTAGATTTACTGTCTCACCTTTTTTTTCTTTTTCCTCCCTCTTTCTCTCATATGTGCATGCATGTCTGCATACTTAATTTATGTGTAATGGCCATATTCATACCGAATAGCTTATGTCTAAAGTTCCATTGACCATTTCTGCATTTTGCAGTCTGGAAAAAGTGAAGTTAGAGAAGGAGTTGCAAAGAGCCACATCTGAAATTTTTCGACGAAAATTGAAAATAAGAGACTTATTTCAACGTATTGATTCACTATGTGCTGAAGGAAGGCTTTCAGAGTCATTATTTGATTCTGAAGGACAGATTAGCAGCGAAGATGTAGGATATTTTTTTTTTAGCTTTTTTCTTTTGTTTTTGGTGATGGATCTGTATTGGAAATATTAATGCTTAGACGAGCAATTCTTGTGGCAGATATTTTGTGCAAAATGTGGGTCCAAAGACTTGACTGCTGATAATGATATTATACTTTGTGATGGTGCCTGTGACCGTGGGTTCCATCAGTTCTGTTTAGTACCACCACTATTAAAAGAAGACAGTAAATCCTGTTTGCCTGCCTGATAGCAATAAATTGAACAATAACCATTAAGCATATATTTTTCAGCTTATACTTCTTTGACCTTTTCTCTGTTTTCCTCTTGTGGCATGTAGTTCCTCCAGATGATGAGGGTTGGTTATGCCCTGGATGTGATTGCAAAGTTGATTGCATTGACTTGCTTAATGAATCTCAAGGGACAAATATTGCTATCAATGACAGCTGGGAGGTACATGACATAGTTTTCATCTTTGGTAATGTATCAGCAAACTTGTTGACTTTGTGATTTGTATTACTTCTGTATTATGTATGCAGAAGGTTTTCCCTGAGGCCGCAGCAGCTGGACAAAATCCAGATCAGAACCTTGGACTTCCTTCGGATGATTCTGATGATAATGATTATGACCCAGAAAATCCAGAAATTGAAGAAGAAAGTCAAGGAGATGAATCAAGCACTGATGATTCTGATTTCACGTCTTATGAAGTAGAGGCTGCACCTGGTGATAAACAGCAGGTGGCGATTTCTTCTGATGATTCAGAGGATGATGACTATGATCCTGATGCTCCAGACCTTGATGATAATGTGAAGGTGGAAAGCTCAAGTTCTGATTTTACATCTGACTGCGATGATCTTGGTACTTTTCGTAATGATAAGTTTTCTGGAGAAGTTGAAAGCTGTAAGTCTATTATTCATGGAGATGCTTTTAGAGAAGGTTCTAATAGTGGCGGAAAGAAGCAATCTTTACACAGTGAGCTGTTATCTATATTAGAGCCAAATGCTGGCCAGGATATGTCTTCACCCATTTATGTGACAAGAAATGTTGAAAGATTGGACTACAAAAAACTGTATGATGTGAGTTTCTTTCATCTTATATCTTGATTGAGGCTCTTCACTCCAGTCATATATGCCAGCTTATTTTCCCTATTTAAGATGTATAACTATTTCCAAAATGAACGGCTTGTTAATTAGATTTGGATCCTAATCTTCTGTTTAAATGACATTATGTTTCATCTACTTATTTTTGGGGAGGGAAGAAAATGCAGTTCTTTTAGCATAAATATGAACTACATTCTCGGAGTTTGCTTATTTTGTTTATACCCCTGTTTGCGAAGGAAACATATGGAAATGTTTCATCTGACTCGAGTGATGATGAAGATTATATCGATGCTGTTGGACCAAGGAAGAGGAGGAAGAGTATGGAATCTGTTTCTACATCGAAAAATGGAAATACTCCTGTAATTAAGACTGCAAAACAGGAGCAAAAGGATACTGAGTGCACCCCTAAGAGAAGTCGTCAAAGGTCTAACTCTGAAAATACAGGCATATCACCAACTAAAGCACGTGAAGGCTCCCTGCCATCTAGTTCCTCCAGTAAAAGTGTTAGGCCATCTGCATACAAAAGACTCGGAGAAGTTGTAACTCAGGTATTTTGTTTTGATTAATATGTTTGTAGCTCCTGAATTTGTTTGATATCTTCAGTGAATACTTGAAAATCATAATTACACCAAATAAATGAATAATAATACAGTAGAAATGCTATTTGGCTGTCAAAATGGGAGGATATCTCATGACCAAGTTGCAATTCTACTGCATATTTGATAAAATTATTTCCTTGTTCCTAAATTGATAAATAAAAATATACAATTGTGCAAGTCCTTTTCATGAAAGCACCATGATTTATTATAAAGTGAATGCTATAATCTATAGTTGGTGGTGAATTGCCAAGTTCCCACAATCAGCTTGTAGGCAGCATGAATTAAAATTATCATTTAAAGATGTAGCATGAAGAGTGCAAGGATGTAAACTAATGTTTGTGTCCCAATTGATACCAGAAATTTTTATTTCACATTTGATTAGAAGAAACAAATATCGACATGATTTACTAGCAATTTATTGATTCTTGCAAAGGGAAAGAAATTAATTGATACTGAGATAATTATTTATTTACTTTATGATGTCACAGAAAAGATAATGTAACATTTGATTAGCAACTTTTGCTTTTCTATTTTCCTGTTTGTTTGTTTTTCTCTGGGAGGCTGTTTAGGGTGTTTGTGAAGAATGAATAAGAACTTAAGATTATTCTGGATATCATGTGTTGTGCTTGGCACATCCTTGTAGTTTAAGTGATCATAAAAAGGATCAACTATTGTATTATTGCAACTTCATCCCTTTCTCTGTTTTCCAGATTGTGTTCACAGATGTACACAATCACAATAGATGATAGAGTTGATGGTGATTTTGGTTTGCAGAGACTCTACAAAGCGTTCAAGAAAAATCAATATCCTGACCGAGCTACAAAAGAGAGTCTGGCGAAAGAGTTAGGAATTACTTATCGGCAGGTCCTACTTTTTCTTGTTACCCATTATGAACTTGTCCCCCTGTTTCTTAAGATGACATCTTTTCCCCATTTTGAGTTTAGTAGTTTAGTGATCATAGTTTTATGTATCGTTTTATTGGTAAATTTTAATCTGCAGGTGAACAAGTGGTTTGAGAATACCAGGTGGAACTTCAACCATCCATCATCCACGGAAGCAAGTACAGTAAAAAATTCAGAAAGGGATTCCCCAGTGCCCAAAACAAATGCAACCCCACTTAAACCTGGGCATGAAACAGTCAGTAGGGATGCAACACGCGGTGGAGCTCAAAGCGAGGAATCATCTAAGATTGGTGTTACCATGGCTGAAAGTCACACTGGAGATGGAAGGAAAATTGAATCGGGTGGCCCAGGGAGCCGAAAAACCCCAAGACCTAGAAAGAGAAAGCATACTTCGGATCAGGAATCAACAATTATGGAAACAGAAAAGCCTCTATCTAGTATACCAAAAGCTCAGGAAACACAAGCAAGTGGGCGGCGAATAACTAGAAGTCAATCTGTTGCTCGATAATTTAATTCTTTCTATATCCTTCTGGGGGAGTGGGAAACCATTTAGTTGTTGACAGAGCAGAATGTCTGGAGATTATCTGCAGGCTTTTCTCTGAGGAATCAGCCATTGATGCCAGTGTTTGTAATTTGATAATGCTTCAAATTTTCCTACTTCGCATATATTAGTTCATCTGAATTTCTGAAAAGAAAAAACTAAAGAAAGAAAAGTTCCTTCTCTCTGCAAGGATGCTGAATAAAAATGCGCAATCTTTTAATTTATCCACCCAAATTTTTAGATATTTGGCCTTTCCCCAGAAGTTTTTCTTAGCAAAGGACTTGTATTGCCATAGTTTATTGTTTCTTATTCTGTTAGCGCAACCAAATTGGTATGGCAAAATGGATTGTAATTGAATACAGAAATTTTCTTTTGAATATTTGTTTTACGAGAATCTAATTTAATTTTTTATGAAATTATTTAATTGCCATTTTCTTGTGACAATTCGTATATCTAGAGTATGCCACTAATTAAGTGATCGAGCTCTTTCAAATTTCCAGTGGTGACTAAATGGATGGATATTTTCATTTGTGAGAATTGTAGATTTTGAGTTTAAATTTCTATCACTATCTGCTAATATTGTGGGAGTTTAACACTTTTATGAAGTATTTAGTACATGAGATAGCTTAGTTAAGCCATAAGATTAATCACATTAAGCGATAAGATTAAGCACTAATTAAGATTAATCACTAATTCCATCGTTTGGTTCAAAAAAAAAATATGTTTGATTTGGTAATTCCAAAGTCTTACTAAACCCACAGGAAGATTAGTTAAAACTTGAGTTGTTATATCATTTACTCTAGTTCATGCAACATTATGAATCGAGATCCATCACACATGTGAGAATTGGTAATAATTTTATAAATAAATCAAATTTATACAGTTATCAAAATATTATGATATTTTTGTAAATATTAATCATTTATCATCAGGTAAAAGGTTCATTAATCTATTAAAAAATGTTCATTTGTTATAAATTAAAAATTTTTCATTAGTTAATTTAGAAAGCATAATTTATTATAAAATTAAAAGTTCATTACAAATAAAATAAATATTCATTAAAATATTAATAAAGGTTCATTTGTTAAAAAATTGAAGATTTATTACGAATAAAATAATAATTTATTAATTTATTAAGAGAAATTTATTACGAATAAATTAAAAATTTATTAGGTTATTGAAAAATGTTGATAGTTATAAAACTGAAAGTTCGTTACGAATAAATTAAAAGTTTATTAGTTTATTAATAAATATCCATTTTTTGTCCATCAAATTAAATACATAAAAAAATAAAAATAAATATTTATTGATAAATTAATGAGTCTTTTTACTAATAAATTAGTAAACATTTAGTTTATAAGTAATGAACCTTTAGTTTATTTGGAATGAACATTTTTCAATAAATTAATGAAAATTTATTTTATTCATAATAAATTTTTCTTAATAAACTAATTGACATTTATTTTATTAGTAATTAACTTTTAGTTTATACATAATAAATATTTTTCAATAAATCAATGAATCCTTACTTTATTCGTAATAAACATTTCTTAATAAACTTTTATATTTATAATATTGTCGCTACTACTCACACGTGTTAATTTGACCCCAGTCCATAATGCATCTTGGATCAGGATTCAGGATATAATTTGTGATTAAAATTTACATTCCTCATGTCTTTAGTAATCCTTATTTAATAAAATTACTAATCCCTATATTATAAAATTATAAATCCTAAACTATCCCTTATATAGTTGGGTTATTATAAATATTCTTTTTATTTTTTTTTTGTAGTTTCTCTTATTATTATTTTTTTTTAAAGAAAATTTCTTAATTTTTTATAATAAATAGAATTACACGGATAATATATAAATTCAATAAATGTAATATAGTGTCAAGAGAAGAAAATGAATTTAGAACATTACCATTTATAATTTTCTAACCACTAAATTTTTTGGATAATTTCTAGTTATAAATAGAACATCCTTTACTGATAATTAAATTGTTTTTTTGTTTCTATCTCTAAATTAACACTAGTCAATAACATATATATAACCTACAATAAAATTAGTGATTCAAAATAGCAATGATTGAGAATGATAATGAATAAAATAAAAACTCAATTGTTTTTAAATATAGGGCAAATGATATTTAAATAATTTATTTATTTTACTAATTTATATCATTACTTAAACCATCATACTAAATATGAAATTACAAACTTGGATTAGTTGCTATTAGGATTAAAATATTTATACCAAATAAGGGATAATTTAACTAATTCTAATGTTTAATTAAACATAGTGTTAACACTAATCTTATAGCTTGAACAATCCGTGAATATATGTCAAATAAATAAATTATGTACTTAATTAAAAAAAATTTTAAAAATCTACAGTTAATTATTTGTATTTATAATTTTATTTTTAATTATAACCTACAAAATAATAAATGGAAGTAATTTATTTGATGAACTAAAAACAGCTTCAATTTTAAAGAGAGAGAGAGAAACCACATTTCAAACGTTCTTGTCTATTAGAAAACGAGGATTTAAAGCTTCAGGCCTTACGCAATATTATAAGGGAAATTTGCAATGACATGAATTTTTATGGTCACATTAAAATTAAATTGTATTTTTTTATTTAATTATATAAAATTTTATTAATTTATAAATTTCGATAAAATTATTCATGAACTATTTAGAAAACTGAATCATTTATGGATAAATAGAAAAGTTGTTATTTTTATTGAAACCTAAAATTTTATTTAAATTTTAAAATTTTAGGTTTTAGCAAAAATAACAGCATTTCTATTTTTCCATAGATTACACAACTTCCTAATTAATATTACATTTTTAATTTTACTAGAATTTTATATTATGTTAACCGAATTTTATTAAAATTTATAAATTGATAAAATTTTAAAAATTTATATATTTAAATAAAAAAATAAAAAATACAATTTAATTTTAATATAACCTTAAAAAATTTAAGTTATTTTTAGCAAGAACAAGAAACATTAATCATTCATATAGTACAAATACATTTTTGTAATGACATTAGAATATTGTCATTGGAAATACTTATACTGCCGTAATGAACCTAAACTAAAGACGGAAAGAGTCACTTCATCGCTCTCCTTGACCCAAGAGAAGGAGAGGCTGTTGTCACCAGTGTCTTTAGACAGCTGTTGCAAGTCGAAATCTTTCTTAACTTTTCAAGAGACCTTAATATTCAATCCACAATTTTAATGAGTTAAGTCTAAGAATTGAACACTTCTATACTCTAAATACCCACCATCACATGCAAACGAAAAACGGTATCATATTAACAAATAACGTTGATAAAGAAGATATACAATGGAAAAAGTTTACTTGATACAAGCATAGAGGTTTTCTATATTGAGAACTCTGAAAGCTTCTAAGCAATGGCTGCCACAGTATTGTATTCTATGCAAAAAATGCAGAAGTCTTCAAGCAACCTGTGTTTACACCAACCCAAAAAACCTCAAACTTCAAAATGAACCCCTTCGATGATGTACTGTGAATAGTTATTCATCAGTTGCCTCAAAGTAACGCGTACGAATCTCCGGAGGAGAAGATAATGTTGCCACACACTTGAACTGTTAAAAAGAAATAAAAGATAAAAGAAAATTTGTCTCGTTAATAATTGCAAAGAATTTGCAATCTCATGGCCTAAATTTAAGAGTTAATGCAGTAAAACCCATAATTTCTAATCAAAGAGCCATCTAGCCACCTGCTCATGGGATTATCAAATTATCTATCAATTTTCCTAATTAGAAAAAAATGCCAGCTTGGAATACAACTCTGTCGAAATATAAGGTAATTTATAGATTGGGAACACAATTTTTGAAAGTATTATGAGAGAGTGTAGGAGAATTATAAGATTCCACTACCTTATGTTGTGTGTATTTATCTCTTATTGCTTTCAAGCTGCTGCTTTTTTTATTTAGTTGCAGGTCATGCAGGGCAAGGACACATTCCTTCAAGTCAGAGGGTCTATAACCTGAACAGCATTGCAACGATGCACTCTGCAAATATGCAAAATAATTGATCATGAACAGGACTCACCTTCAAAATAGTGAAGCAATAATGTGTATTTATCAACTATATCATCAACCTATTTATTTCATGTGTTCCTCTCTCATGATCTCTTCCAAGATCTAAAACTCTAAATATGGGAAATTCTTGAAGTTACAGAAGCATTCTAGTGAGACCTCAAGCATAATGGAATGTGCTATCCTTAATTCTTTTAGGTGTAAATTGTAATGGAATAAATTTCTTACCCAAGGATGCTTCTTTGTTTGTATTGTGAATCTTGAAAGGAAAACAGCCGATGCAGCAATTACTGATGGTAAGAAGCGGAGACACTGATAATCTAATAAACTTAGCTCCGCAAGATAGCAGCTCAAGAACTCAAATTGCAGATCTGTAGACTGTAAAGTACATGCAGGATGGAGTTAACAGAGATCCATGTGAAAGAGAAAACATAGGAAAAATAAACAATTGGGATTTAGAGAGAAAAAGAAAGAATGATTGGCTTACTTTACAATTCTCTTGAGCTGCCTTTGTTAAAATCCTGGGAATTTTCAACGTTAATTTGCCGTTAGAAGCACTGATTATCAGATAGTAATAATACACGAGCTAAAAGATTCTTAAAAGGAAATTCTAGTACTGATATGCCAGTAATCTTGCCTGAGAAAGTTTTTTATTGTGGGAGTGCTCATTTCATAGTTCAAGAATTTGAGCACATCTTTCTCCATATGGACTACCTGGAAGTTTTGGCCCAACCAATGGCAAGAAAGAATAGAAACAATTATTCTGTTTAGTTTCCAAGAGCTTGAAATGGAAACAACTACAGATTTTTCTAAATGATTCCTAAAATACAAAAAAAAACTTGACAAAAATTGTTCTAATACAAGGCTTAATTCTTTTCATCAGGATATAGGTACGGACCTCTTCCTTAAGGTAAGTATTATCTGTTATGTAACAAAAATCTTCAACATGTGGAGGACTAATCTCTTCATACTTCCTGTGTGATCAAACCAGGCAGATAATTTTAATAATCCGAACAATATCCAAATATAAACAAGAAAAGAGGGTGTTGTCAATTTACGCGGCAACAAGCATGCAAGAAACACCGAGAAGCTGTAGCTTGTCCCTGCTCAATGCTTGTGAAGAAAGGTATTTATCAATATATGATACAGTGAGATAAAGGGTGTCTGAAACAAGCTTGTATTCTTCAGCAACCTCCACCAACCAGTCCACTAGAATTTCTCGCATTCTCACTGTGATATCGGACTGCACTTGGGTCATATAATTTGGCAAGCATCTTCTTTTTTCTTCCGTCTAAATAATCACCCAACATTTTCAGTTCATGAGAATTCCATATCCCAAAATATCTTCTTTTATTAAAAAAAAGAAAAGAAAAGTGCAGATGCTTAAGCTCAAGTTTCATCAAAATAATCGTATTATGGCTTCAGAAGTCCACTGTGAAACCCATTTAAAAAATAATAATAATGAGCAAACTATAGCAAAAATTAAATCAATTTGCCCACGTAAGATGTAGATCTCAATTTCTTTGCTTTTTATCTGAAAAAAATCATGCTTTTTAACAGCATAAAAACCCATCTAATAAAAAATAGCTAATGTTTATATTCCACTGAAAAATTAAAATCCCATGTCCCAACGAAGGGAAACATCCCCATTTCTTTTTAGGGCTAAGGGCAAATTCTTATTTCCTCCTGTTTTCTTTCATTTCTCAGTAAATATCAAATTAACTCGAAAATAAAATAACAAATCAGCTTATACCTCCAATGAATGAAGATACTCATACAAAGAAGATGAGTATGAACATTTCCTCAACTCCAAGTCTTGAGTCGACCCACTACGCGGAGAACTGTCTAGGCCAATTTGATTCCTGGTCTCTACTCTGCATTTACGCTTCCGAATGATCTCAACATCCGAATTCTGATCTGACTCAGTAGACGACAAGTTCTGCAGATCTTTTGGACGGCTCTTCTTCAGTTGGCGTACATGCTTCTGACAGGCCTCAACACCTGAATTTTGAGTCAACTCAACGGTTGACGAATTGCTCTCTTTCAAAGTGCATTCTTCAAACTTCCGGCTCTTGCAATCAATACTGAGGGAGTTAGTGAGTTCACCAAGTGGAACTCGCTTCTTGGCAATTTGCAAAGAGCGAGGAGCCATGGAAGCACGCTTCTTGGATGACGAGCGAGTGGAATGCACGCGAATCTCATTGTCATCCATTTGGTTTCAAAGCTCTGATCTTTGGGTTGAAAATTTGGGGACAAAATTAGGGATTTCGACCAAAGACGAGTAGGAGATAGAATATATAGAAAGAGAAGGAGGAGGGAGGCAGAGGAAGGGATGGAGAAGAGGGCGGATGCCGCCATTTTCACTATTTGAAAAATATTTATTGCCGCCTATTTGGATTGAGCGTTTTGGCCGGGTTGTTGGTTCGGATTTTCGGGTCCATACATGATCCAAAACAAACTTAATTTTCCTTTTGTTGTATCATTTTTTCTATTTATTTTAATAGAAATTCTAATTTATTATATTAAATTTTTGGGCAATTTGTATAAAAATACCCAAATCAAAATAATTTTATTATTTATTTTTTAATAATTAAATATATATATATATATTTTTAATTTTATATTAAATATAGTTTTGAAAAAAATTTAATTTGATTTACTAGTTATATAACATTTTAAATATATTTTTTTATCCAATTATATAGACAATTTTTATATCAAAAATATATATGTATTAATCTAATTATGTTTGTATTGATCTCTATAGTTTAATCAGATATATTTATATATACATAGATTTAGAGCTATTTGATATATAATTTTGTATATAACTATGTAATTTTTTAATTATTGTTGTATTATTGCAAAAAAAAAAAAATATTATATTAATTTTAAAAAATAAATGACACATATATATTAATAATACTAAAATAAAAAAAATTAAATTTAAAATATCACATTTTTTTAAAACTATCCTAAATATAAAATTAAAAATTTATATATTTAAAAATTAGAAAAAAATAAAATATAATTATTTTGATAAAAGAAACCGTAGTTTTTTTTGGTGCATATAAAAAAAATGAAAAAAAAAAAAAACAGTCGCTTTATTGAAAACCCGGTTCTCCAAATCCATAACAAGGTCTGCTGAAAGGAGCCACGCTGCTGTCACTGGCGGGATCTCTTCCACCTTGCCACGCCACTGGGCTACCCGTCTTCTTCTCTTAGTTTCAGCATCTACAGCCTCCGCTTGGTTTTGGGTTCTTTCAAGTTTTGGTACTTGTCTTGCTCTCTCTCTCTCTCTCTCTCTCTCTCTCCAACTCTCGCTTTATACATTTCTTTCGCGTTTGAATGTTTCTCATGCATGCCTTTGCTTTTTTCGTCGATTTTCATCTATCTCTACAAATAATATTCGATTGTCAGATTGCGCCTCTTTTCGAACTTCGCTTTAGTCCAAAGCTGTTTTCTTTTTTAGTTTCGTTTTTTTTGCGTTAATTAATGGAGATTCGATCAAGAAATAAATAAAAAGAATGGTGAATATATTGCTTAGTTAACTGGAAATTCATTGCCTTTCTCATTTTGGTAGCGGGCGTTGTGGTTGGATTGTGGGTGGGTATGAATTTGTCGACGTTGGTTACCTGTTTGATGTTACGCCTCAATGAAATCAAGGTTTGCCGACCCCACCAAGAGGATACTAGAGTTTCCTAAGAAACCAATGAATGCCGGCGCAGATAGTGAATTACATTATTAATTGAACTTTTGCTAACCTTTTTGTCGTAGCATTTCTCATCAAACTAGAAACTTGAAGTAAGACTTTCAAATGCTGAACTTTGTGGTTGGACAGTACCTGTTGTCTTCCTCTGTGCTTAAAGATTTTCATTTGGTTTCAGTAATATCTTTTAAGGGCATTAATCTAGTATGGTAGTTTTATGTTTGAAACTTTGACCTTGCCATATTTCACAAGCATGATGGCCGAATAATGCAATAAGAAAAATGGAATTTGGCTTCTGTGCAATTTATTGTTTATTTGCTTCATTTCATGTATTTAGCAGCCAATCCTCAACTTGCAAATTCTTTATTATTGTGGTACTGAAATGTCGAATAGATACTTAAATCTTCCTTTTGGATGATTATTAGCAGTTCATGTTATCCTTTTTCCCATCCATGACTTTTTTGCATGTCAATAATGCAACAAATTAGTGCCTTTTATTTCATTTCAGGAGAATTCAGGTGATCAATTTACCTAACCAAAATGGATGCCAAATTTTTTCGCTTTCTTAAGATCGTTGGTGTTGGATACAAAGCTAGAGCTGAAGCAGAAGGGCGCCTTTTATACCTCAAAGTGGGATACAGTCATGAGGTTGAACTCACAGTTCCTCCTGCTGTTCGCGTCTTTTGCTTCAAGAACAACATAGTTTGCTGCACCGGAATTGACAAGCAACGGGTGCACCAGTTTGCTGCTGCTGTTCGCAGTTGCAAACCTCCCGAGGTTTACAAAGGCAAGGGTATAATGTATGTGGATGAAGTAATCAAGAAGAAACAGGGAAAGAAGTCAAAATGATGCAGACAAGGATGCATCATAGCAAAGTGTTTTGCTTACTGAGTTATATTTCCGAACTTTGAAATCTGGATTTTCATGATTTAGAACTTAGAAGGGATATATATTTGTATGGAGTTTTGGAATAATATATTGAAATGCATTCCTTATTTTAAATTAAATAAAACTTGTTACAATATTATTCCATTCGTTCCTAAAAAGTTGTGGATTTTTCTTTTTCCTGTTTTCTAAACTATAACTCATTTTTTCGTTTAAAAATATTGTTAATTCTACTTTATATTTTTATATAATATGTCCCGTCACTAGTAAATATAAATTATTATTTTTTAATTTTTCAATACATTCTTAATTAATATAATAATGTATTAAGAGAATAGTAAATCGTAAAGATATCAACTAAATTTTTTCAACAGGTATGAAGAAAATAAATTTAAGTATAAGTAGTAAATTTTAATACAAAAATTACTTAGTAAGCCAACTAAGAGCTAGTAGAGGAAATAATGAACAGACACGAATTTAATATAAAATTTGTGAATTAGAGTTGAAGTTTCTTATGTTCGTATCACAATTATATAAATCAGATAAAAATACAAAAATTAATGTGTCGTGCTGTGGATTAACCTATCAATGCAAAAAAATATTTAATTTGTTAATAATACGTATCGTGTCGTGTTGATATGTTTAATCCGACACATTTTTATTTATATATACATTATTTATACTAATTTAATTCAATTTATAAGTTAATCATGTTAAACTTATTATATCGTGATGTATTGATACGTTTAATTTGACATGTTATAATCCATATACACATTAAATATATCACATTATACTAATTTTATATGTTAATAGTGTTAAATGTGTTGTGTTAACCCGTTAATTTAAGTGTGTTGTGTTTGTATTTAAATTTTAGACACAATTTGCTTATTGTATTGACCCTTATCATATTATGGGGTATATCAAGATACAATACGAATACGATCCATTAATACAAATTGCCACCTCCAGACCTATAATTCTTATACCGTGGACCTAGGTTCATCAAGTATTGTGGACCAAGGGTCCATACACATATAGAAGTCTATTTTTTAAATGCGTATTTATAAAAAAAGTCGGTAAATGATGTTAATTTATTATTAAAATAAAATATTTATTATTTTATTAATAAAAAATTTATTAGTTTATTAAAAAAAGTTTATGAATCTTAAATAAATTAATAATGTATATTCATTACTTTATTAGTAAAATATTATTATTTTATTGAAAAATGTTTATTTATTATAAACTGTAAGTATATTAATAATATAGTAAATGTTTATTATTTTATTAGTAAAATATTTATTAGTTTATTAAAAAAATTTATTGGTTGAAAATTGTTAGATTATTAGAAATTATGTAAAAGTTCATTTATTTATTGATAAAATGTTTATTTGTTTTAAGGTATACATTCATTAGTAATATAATAAAAGGATTATTACTTTATTAGTAAAATGTTTATTAATTTATTAAAAAATATTTATTTTTTGAAAATTATTTGTTCATTATAAATAATGTACATGTTTATTTTTTATTAATAAAATGTTCATTTTGTTTTAATGAATAGATTTATTAGTAATGTAGGAAAAAATTCATTTATATGATTATTTAGTTTGATTATTAATATTTGAATCTTTTTGATGTAGTAAAACTTAGTAAAATGTTTATTAATTTATTGAAAAATATTTATTTATTATAAAATATAGGTACATTAATGATATGGTAAAAGTTCATTACTTTATGGTAAAATATTCATTAGTTGAAAATTATTGGTTCATTAGAATAATATAAATGTTCATTACTTTGTTAATAAAATGTTCATTTATTTTAAGTTATAGATTCATTAGTAATGTATTAAAAGGTCAATTTTTATAATTATTTAATTTTATTATTAATGTTTGAATTTATGTGATATAGTTAAATCTTCATTTCTATAAAGATTCATTACCTTTATTAGTAAAAAATTTATTATTTTATTGATAAAACATTCAATTTTTTTATTAGTTATGAACTATACCTTTAATTCTTAAATACTTATATTTATTACTTATTTTATAGCTGAATGAGAATAAAAACAAAAGCATGACGAAATATACAAAAAATGGCTACAAACATTGAATTAGCCAAAATTGCAACATCCAAAATTGTCTCTTTATCACGCCAAAATCTAAAATTGCAACACCAAAAGGCAATATTGCATTAGGAAAAAAAGAAAATTGAGAGAATAAAGAATAAAGACAATAAATAAATTTCAAACTCCAAAAAATCAAATCGCAGTAATTGAAATTCTATATTTGTGAAAAACAAAATCACACAATAATAAATGAGATAATACAGAAAAAGAACGAAGTCCCAATACTAAAAAAAATTGGGCCAAAAGAGGAAGAAAAATAGAAAATAAAGAATATTATAAGAAAATTGCATATGTTATTTGCCGTAAAAATTAAAAATAGAGATTTTTACATAAATGGCAAAACACGCAAAGATAATTACATAAATACTAGTCATAAAAATTTTTTGCAAAATTACTGAAAACGATCTTCACTTTTTCAAATTTGGCTATCTAAAATATCATGCTAAAATCTCTCAAATTTAAATATATTTTCCAATTTTCTTTAAATTACTTCCTAATCATTTGGTTTTCTAGTTCAACCAATGCTTTCAAGCAATCAATTTGTAGTGGAATAATGGTGCAAGAAGGGTTGCCTTTGTTCAGAAATTGATTATTGTTCATACTAAATCTAAAAAATAATTTTAAAAAAATGAGCTACTGAACAAATTAAAAATTAACATTCCTTTTCTTTTCTTGAGATTGGGCATGATGACGAAGGAATTTACTTTGGTTAAGCATATAATCAATGAAATTCTTAACGAAAATTAAAGTTACACAATATTTACTTAAGATTTACACAAATTTTACTAAGATTTATCCGATATTTACTTTAAAATTAATAAAAATTGAAATTATAAAAAATTTATAAAAAATTTACATAAAGTTTAGTTAAGTTATACTCAAAATTTACCAAATGTTTACAAAAAAATTAATGAAAGTTGAAATTACACAAGGTTTATATAAAATTTACCAATGTTTACTCAAGATTTATTAAAAGATTTACAAGAAAGTTAATGAAAGTTGAAGTTATATAAGATTTATTCAAAATTTACCAAGTTTTATCTAAAAATTATTCAAAATTTACCCGAGATTTATTCAATATTTACTTGAGATTTTTCTCATGTTTACCAAAAAATTAATGAAAATTGAAGTTATAAAATGTTTATCAAATATTTATTTAAAGATTACTCAAGTTATATTCAATATTTACTAGAAAATTAATGAAAGTTGAAATTATAGATAGTTTACTCAAAATTTATCTAAAAATTACTAAAGTTTATCAAATATTTACCTGATATTTACTATAAATTAATAAAAATTGAAATTACAAAATATTTATCAAATATTTACTTAAAACTTACTCAATTTTTACTCGAAATTTGTCCAATATTTACTAGAAAATAAATAAAAATTAAAGTTACACAAAGTTTATTCAAGATTTATCCAAAAATTACTTAAAGTTTATCCAAAGTTTACTCAAAATTTATACAAAATTTACCTAAGAATTACCCAAGATTTACCACAAAGTTAATAAAAATTGAAGTTACAAAAGATATATTCAATATTTATGTAAGATTTACTCAAATTATATTAAAGATTTACTTAATATTGACAACAAAATTAGTCGAAATCGAAGTTATATAAGGTTTATCCAAATTTACCCTACATCAAGCAAATATCTCAATTAAAAATTATCAAAGATTTACCAAATATTTATCAAAGTAAATAATGTTAATTAAATACAAATTTACATTTTTTTTTTTGCAATTAAGCTTTGTCCAAAATTTACTTTAATAATTAAGTTAATTAAATTCAATTTAACATATTTTTTTAAATTAAATTAATTAAATAATGATTAAAAATAAATAAATATACACATAAAGATAAATAGTAGTCATGCAAATTAATAAAATTATTTATATGTATTTAAAATGTAAAAAATAATTATTTTTTATCTTAATTAAATAAAAAATATATTAAATATACAATAAAATTTAATATTTAAAAAAACTGATAAAAATAAAAATACAAAAACAGAATTGAAAAAACGAAATTTTTAACTAAAAAAACTTTCAACTTTTGGTGCATGATGTAAATTTTTCTTAAAAATATAAATTTTTTTGCCATCACCACGTGTAAAATGGAGTGTTGTGTACAAGAGTCAACGATATAATTTGCGCTGGACCTAACCGAGCCAATCCGAACCGCCGAAATCCTATATCCAGAATAGGCCCACACATGAGGAAGAGTATAAATAACTGGAAACTGGCCTAATCGGTATTAAACAGACATCGATGGCACTGGAAGTTGATGAGAAGGATCTCAAAGCCGCCGGCGCCGAGTTACTGGGTAATGGTCGCCGTGGACTGCGTATCCATGGCTGGGAGATCACTTCTCACAAGGGCTCCATTCTTAGCTCCTCCACTCTTCAACAGTACTCATTCTTTTTGTTTCTTATTAACATCAACATATACGTCTTCCTATTTCATATGATTTGAATTGGTTTTCTTGTGGAAATTGAGAAATTACTTCTTTATTTTATATTTTATATAACGAAAGATTGTATTTTTTTTATTTTATTTTTATGTTGTAATTGCTTGACTTTGTGGGCAAAAGTTGATTATGTTGCTGCTTGCTGGTTAAGCACCTTTAGCTTATTCGCTTTGAAAGTTTGGCTTGGTTAGGGTGTTGTTCATTTGTATTTGGTGGCCTAACGTGTTATTTGGTTAAGGATACTGAAATATTGGACTTAATTTGATTTTCTGGTTTCAATTGCTGCAAATTTGTGAATTTTTCTTTTTACAGAGTGAGGTCTCTTTGTTAATAAGATAGAAGATCAGGAATCCAATATTAACGTGTCATTCTCAGGTAGGTTTTATTGAATTCTTCATTTAGGAACTGAATTTGGAACAAAATAAACTCTTAACAAATTTGACACTAGAATGTCGCTGGTTGTTATCAGTTTACAGTTACACTCGTCTGTATTTTCAAGTTTAATATTGTCCTGCAGAGATGATTTTATTTAAGTTTTTGCTCTGGAATCAAACTGCATTTCTCTATTTTGATTTGAAAGTTTAGAAGATCACTTAGTGATTTGACTAGTGAATAATTATATTGTTGATTTCTTTGCTGATATAAGTGACACGCAACTTTTGGTAAATCTTTAGCATGTAAGTAAACATGAGAAATTGAATTCAGAATGTTTGCAAATAATTTGGATATTGATGATTAATATACTTGCAGGTGGGAACGAAAACTTCAGACATCTCATTTGCCAGAGATGGTGTTTGGGGACAGTTCTTTAGTTCTTAAACACTTAAAAAGTGGCACTAAAATTCATTTCAATGCTTTTGATGCTCTTACGGGCTGGGTGCAGGAAGCTTTGCCACCAGTTGAAGTTCCTGCAGCAGCAAAATGGAAATTCAGAAGGTAATTAGGTCTCTCTCTGGTCTTCCATTCTAGCATTTGATATTTGGATTTTCCTTTCATCATGCGAGGACATTGATTTATGGAGCATGATTTTGTTGGAGACCTGAAATCATTTTTCATAAATTGACTGTACTCTAGCCAATTTTTCGTAATAATTTTTTTTTTTTAGTTGAGAAAAGAAATTTCATTCATGGGAAAGATTTGCAGGTAAAAATGTCCCTGAGAAAGGAACAAAAAACGGCAATTAATGTGGTAGAGCCCTTCAATCAAATTGCATAACACTTAAATACACTTCTGTAAAAACTGCCCGAATAAGATGGTAAAAAGACTAGGAATGACACTTTTTATCCTGCAAATAGATTAAAAGATAAAGCTTGGCCATTAAAGTGTGTTAAGATAGTTTCTGTAGTCATGGCTGTAATTATGCTTTAGTTTAGAAGTTAGAAAGATCTGATTTTCCTAATTTAATGCTGTATATTCTTCTTTATATGTTTAAATGTATATAATTGATATATATCCAACTAGCTTGAGGGAATAATCAAGATAAACAATTCCTCTCATTCTCTTTCTAATTTCTTTCTTTTCTTTCTTCATATCAAAAAGAAAAAAAAAAGTGCAATTTTGATTTGAAAATATTTGGCTTTCTTTGTACTGCTGAAGCCTTTCCATTTAAATCAATAAACATCCTTCTACAGTGTTAGAAGTCCAAAGAAACAATACCAAAAGGGGCCTATCCAGAACAAATAAGAACTAGACTCACCATAAACACATAGCACATTGATGCAGAGCTAAAAATCTTATTGGGCCTCATCTCAAAATAATTAGTATTTTTCTTTTGAATAATTGTAGGCTGAACAAAAGTCTTAACCTTTCAGTGTTCCTTAAGTTTATATTTTGTTTTTGGAATGTATTCAAACATGAGACCTCATAATCCTAGGAATGACTCCATAGTTTTTTGCTGATAGAAGATGATCTTAAAAGAAGTTGCTGTAAAAGAATTTGTTCAAGCATTATGCTATGCATGTTCAAACTAATTATTTAATCAAGGGAGTTCCCTTTTTGGCTCCCTCGCTTTTCTGATGTCCTTTTGTTGGACAAAGGTTCTTATCACTTGCTGAGAATCAAATTATTAATGTATCCATAGGAAGAAGGATTAGTTCACCTTGAAAACCCATATGGGGTGACAGAGATTTCACATAGGTTATTGAATTGTACCAGGTGAAGGATTAGTTCACCTTCAAAACCCATTTGGTGCGACAGAGGTTTCTCACATAGGTTATCGAATTGTACCCTTCATATTTGCAACTTGAGCTGCTGGATATTTGTTATTCCTTATGAATATAGTTCATTTTTCTTTTTCTCCCTCAGTTCTGTTGCAGTTGAAGTGTTTAAATTGATATAGCAGAATGTACCAACTGAAAGATATATGTCTTGCCTCACCCAACTGTGAATTTGCAGCAAACCATCTCAGCAGGTGATACTCAATTATGACTATACATTCACAACACCATATTGTGGAAGTGAAACAATTGAACTAGAGTCAGAGCAGGTATGTTTTTTTGCTTCATCTATTAGGAAAAGATTAACAGAGTAAGTTGACATTCCTAACAGTAAAAAGCTCCGTACTTGAAGGGCATGCTTCTAAGGACTTTGTCTATGAAGACTTACTGTCCTCATTCTTCAGAGTTTTATGTTCATTGAATTTTTTTTCTCCTTTGAAATTTACTAAACCTTCTCTTTTGTTCTCTTTGGTTAAGGTTTATCTGATGTATCACTGGCTTCATTTGTTCTGCCTGTCTCCATCTTTTTGTTTGCATTGCATCCTGTTATATATGGTGTCTTTCATTTATTTATTTATTTATTTTTTCTTTTAGATCAGAGTATTGATTTTAATTTTTGTTTGGGCTATTTGGTACTTCATATTAAGCTGCAAATAATTGAATCTTTCAAACATTAGAGTGTGATGTAAGATTTCCCTTTCCCAAGATGCACTTTTTTATGGTCTCTCATCAGTATACAGTTAAGCTCAGAACAGTGGCTGAAATTAGAGTTTAGGAGTTTTTTTATCAGCAACTTAATTTATTATACAAAGTGCCATCCCTGGTGTTGTGATCAGAATGGAAGTGGCAAAATCTCAGAGACAAGCTCAAGCCTTTGTTGGGAGGACTGCAAGGAGCAAATTGATGTGGTTTCCTTAGCTTCAAAAGAGCCCATTCTTTTCTATGATGAGGTACTCAACTCATACTACACTGAAAGCTGCCAATGTAAAGTTCCCATATGTATCCCTTTCTTGGTATATATGTGCCTGTCATAATGATAGTGGTCTATATTATGCTACAGGCAGTCTTGTATGAAGATGAGCTCGCTGATAATGGGGTGTCTCTTTCAACTGTGAAAGTGGTAAGTGCCGACTGAAATGGTTTTAATGCTAAATACACTTTCAGGAAGGAAAAAAATAACAATAAAAAAGAAAAATGATAGAACATGACAGAGCTTGTATGATGAAGACTTCACATTTTGGTTTTGCAGAGAGTCATGCCAAGCTGTTGGTTTCTTCTTTTGCGATTCTGGGTAAGATGTGTGATCTAATTCCTAAACTTGCAAAATACATATCTAAATAAAACAACTCATCAAAATTTCTCTCTCGTGTCTATTCACATCTCATCTTGGGTGTACATGCTTACCCCATGTACTTACAATTTACCTGCTTGAGGACTTAATTTACATATCCTTTATTAAGGAATACCCAACTTGTTGCCGCTTTCAGAAAGGGAATGTAGTCCATTGGGTACTCAGAAATGACATTTTCCACCTTTTTCTCCCTTGTTTGACTGACTTTATTTTTCTTTCAATCTGCAAATACCTTTTTTCTCTTATTTTCTTTTCTAATTTCTTTCACAGCTTAGAGTTGATGGAGTCTTGATGAGATTAAGGGATACGCGCATGCATTGTGTTTTTGGTGATAGTGGCCATCCTGTCATTCTTCGAGAAAGCTGCTGGAGAGAAGCCACCTTTCAATCTATCTCTGCTGTAAGCTCGTTTGCTTTCTCCTTCCCTCCCTCTTCTCATCTAGACACTGGCACACAACTTGTACATGATTCTGTATGTATTCCCTCTTCTCCTTCCCTCCCTGTTCACCATCACGGGCTTGCATTTTCCCATGTGTACTTTCTGTATGTATTTGTCTGCTAAAGGCTTCTTCTACTGCTTTTGGGACTTAAGATACTTATTGTACTTTTTGTTTGCTGTTACTGAGCCATCTCTTGGTAGTTTGCATAAAGATATTACTATATGGAATATCTTCTAAACTTTAACAACTGGGTCTAAAAGGGAAAAGTAGGAAAAGGAAATAAAGAAATAACAAAGAAAAAACAGATAGTGAACATGCAAAATAGAAAGTTTTCCCTATTAGAGATACAAAACTATTGTTGGGGCGATGAGCTACAAGCTTGAACTTTTAGGTTGAGTGGTTCTTTGGCATAATATCAAAGAGTCTTTAGGCTTCAATTCTTTGCCTCCCCAATATTATTAATTCAAATTTCCTAATAAGGTAAAATGGGAATGTGCTTGTCCATGCTTCACGACCGGAGGAGTTTTGCATGTAGCAGTGTGTTTAAGTTTTCAAAGTGTTCTTGAGTCCCTCACCTGCAAGTTTTGAGGTTTTAAGTTGTGTAGTTCTTTGACACTCCACCCTGCATATTTTCAGTTTAAGAACATTATCATCTGCCTCCAAGAAACATTAGGTGTAAGCATGCTGCTCAAGAGTGATGCAAATCATTCTTCACATTGTTACCTAATACGAGCTATCCATTATTACCTTACATTGTAATGTAGAGAGTATACTACTATGTTTTATCTTATTGGGTTATGGCTACTGAATTCTCACTTAGATTGAATGCACTCCACATTGAGGGAGCTTATAGTTCTATGTCAAAGCACTAGACTTAATATTTGGACTCTGAACTCACGGCCAATTTTACTGAAGCTCACGACTGCTTCTTGTATAGATCCATTAGTTTGTCATTTGCATGGATTTTTGGGAAAATGGGTTTATATTGTCCTTTCCATTGCCAATCTCAAGGATATCATAGAATGCTTTGTTTTCCAGTCTCTTTTGGCATTTGGCACCTGAATCAGATTTGTCTATCTAGCTGATTCTGCCTTGCTTGCTTAGTGTTGTAACAAGGTATTTTCATACCTAGCTGAGGTGGTATTTCTCGCTAAATGCTGTAACAATTGTTATAAGATTTTATGCATTGATGTTTCATTTTGTGATGCAGAAAGGATATCCTTCTGATTCTGCTGCATACAGTGACCCGAGCAATATCAGCCAGAGGCTTCCTATTATCTTGCATAAGACCCAAAAGCTTAAAGTCCTTGGTAATTAACCTGTAATATCTTCTTCGTGCAAAAGACTTCCGTTGTTCCAAATTCGTGGTCATAGAGAAATCATGGTCTATTAGTATTATATCTGCAAATGCTTTTCTCGTTTTCTTTTTTTAATTCTCATGTCAAATTAGTGAAATATTTGGATCAATTTATTTGAACAAATATATTAATGTATAATGTTCCATTTCTATTCTTATATTTGTTTCTCGATTTCCATGATATTGCCAGAAAAAAAGGCAAAAAGTAAGATCATATGCATAATATCACTTTGACATACCAACATGCATAAAAAACTCTTGGGTAATGTTCAAGCAAAAATAACATCGGATAAGAAATTGGAAATCATTTCGCATAAGATGAAAAAGAGACTCCTAGATGATAAAGAGAGAAATATTATGCGGAACCTATAAGGTTTTTGGAGTGCTGCATCAATAATATATGATACTCTTAGTAATGGGAGAAGAGGATAAAATATTTGATGAAAATACAAGGATTAGGAGGCATATAGTTAATTGGAGTACGGAACTCTGCAATAAAACCCAGAAAGCATAGTATCACACATGATTTGAGTCATTGTTTTGACTTTTCCTTTTCTTCTGGGCATGATGTCTGAGGTTCAGCTCTTAACTTTCTAAATTAACTTGACAACTTAGATGAGCAAATCCAGATCTTGCATGAAGCATTTGATCGAAACTTTAAGTTGTGCATGGTAATCAGGAATCTCATTATAGTCAGCTTCTCTATGGCAATTAGTAACCTTCGGTTTTGCATGTGTTTCTTTTTATTTATTTTTCACTTCCAAAATTTGTTAGTTTGAACTTCTTTAATAGTTATCAGCCAGACACACATCCATTTTATCTCTCTCCCTAGATCAGTATCCTTCACAACTTCTATTGATTTGAGCCTTTTGATGATTGAACAACAAAAAAGATGCTTTGCAAGGGAATCTTTGCTTTTGGTGTTCATGTTTTCACATAATATGACAGAAGAACAGGGGATTAAACTACGAAGGAGTTGAAATTTAAAATACATCTGAATAAAATAAAATAACATAGAAATTGTTATCACGTTAAGAAGACATGGGATAAAACTTTGTGCCTTAGTAATTGGGATAAATCCTTACAAGCTGGGTACTAAGTCAGTAATCGCTGACATATTTTTTTGAAGATGGGATTAATGACTGGAGCATTTTATACGTATTATTGTGCTGAAGCAATAAGCAGAGCGCAAGTTTCTTCTAATTTGATGAGCAAGAACCATTGTCTATGATTTGAACTTTTGAAATATCGTAGTCGCCCCTCCTATATTAGTTTCTGTATTAGATGGAAGAAATTCTGAGCTGTTGCGATTGAAGTATTATGACAAGAAATTCTGAACTGGAACAGTGGGATGATCAGAGTCGAAGGTTTAAGTCAAGGTTGTGTGACTGTGATGGTGGCTCTGGTAGTCCCTGGTCTAAGCGAAAGCTGCCCGGCCACATCAAGTCCATTGCATCCTCAAGAGCGAAGGGCATGCTTGCCATTGCAAACCTTGCATCAGCTTCATGAAATCTTGGTACAATGGTAGTTGCTTCTCGACTTGGCTTGTGCACGAGTGCGTGGGGCCTAACTCCCAGCGATCTGTTCATTGGGGTATTTACGGGAAAACCCATTATTGTCATCATCCTCTGGGACTGGTATCTTCTGGCTGCACCTCTCTCCCTTTTGTGAGCATTTTGATGACCCCCAAGTGCCTGTGAACTATAGAACTTCCTCCTGCAAAAGTTGCAGGAGAAAAGCTTGCTGGAAGTAGGTCTTGACTGGAAATCATTATCTGCAGCTGTTGAAAACGAATTCCCACCTAGGCTCAGATTTAACCACTCTCCTGAATTGCTGCCTTCATTTCCTTCATTATAGCTGACTTCTAATTCATTTTGGTGTCTGTTGGTTGTTATTTCATAGGCTTCTTCTTCCTTGAAGATCATATTTCACAAACTTTTGTGTGTGTGTGCAGAGGAAGTTGTATGGGTAGAAAAAGGTGGAATTATTGTGATAGACTTTTTGAAGAGTTGAGATCAAAGTGGAAGAGAGGAAATAAGTGGAGAAAGCTATCACATTGTAAAGGAAGTTTGAATGTTTCCAATTTTATCTCCTTTCAATTGAGCGACCCCACCGGGGGATGCTTGTTGTTCTAGCAGACAATGCTTGTGTCATCTTTACTGTTGCCCTCGTCAAGCTTAGGATTCCCCACTTTCATTCCCTCTACTTTTTTCCTTCCTTCAAATCAAACCGACTTTACATGGTTCTCTTTTGGAGTAACTAAAGACACCCAAGATTGACAGATACAACAAAGGTGCTATCTATGGTCAAAACTATTATATTGCAATTACTCAACACAGCCTACCACGAGTACATTTGATCCTCAAAGTAAGCAAATCTAATCTCTCTACTTTTCTGTCTTGGTGTGCAGGCTTTAAGATACTCAGCTTTATTAGGTGACTGGTAGATCCATAGGCACATAAGAAATACTTGTAGAAAAGCCATTATGAAGCTTTGATATGTAATACTTCAAGGTTTAGCCAAATCAATAAAAGGGAAGAATAGCAGAAGAAGATTCCAAATTCATGAGAGACCTTCAAAGAAAATCTCCATAAATTCCCAAAAATAAATAAATAAATAAATCACAAATTAAAGTCTTTCTCCCGTCAGTTGGTGCAAGGTGGCCACTAGCTAATATTAACAGAGCAACATGAACTATAGAGTCTAGTAAATTCTGTCATCTCAAGTAGGTATTGAAATATCAGGAAGATATTAATAAACTTCAATGCCAAATGAAGAACATATTGAGTTGATTGTTGGTAGGGAAATGCTTAGTGGAGGGTGATGGGGCCCAAAGAATTGCCACTAATGGTCTTAAAAGCAAGAAAGTTGAGATATTTTAGTATCTTGCCATTTTTAATATTGTTTTGCTTCACAGCAGGAGTATCTATGTGGGTCTATGCATGCCAGGGCTTCATGGCTTGCTTTTTTTTTTCTAAACATCATAGTGGGAAATGTGCAAGTACCATGGAAATTTGCATTTGGAGTCACTTTTGGTACTTACTTTTACTCCTTTCGTATGAAAACTATGGAGAAGAGATGAGGAGCTCATGTTTTATTCAGCAGAACAAACAGAGAAAGTAGGGTTTTAAAGTTGAGCAAAATATTAATGGAACTGCAATTGAGTTCATCTAGTCATCTCGTTTGTCAAGA
This sequence comes from Balakata baccata, assembly GCA_949630135.1. Taxonomy (NCBI): domain Eukaryota; kingdom Viridiplantae; phylum Streptophyta; class Magnoliopsida; order Malpighiales; family Euphorbiaceae; genus Balakata; species Balakata baccata. The sequence goes on along the minus strand of CATIWF010021004.1, from coordinate 13,609 downwards.
GAAAAAAAGAACACTGAACATCAAAAGTTGCACTAAGGGCTTCTTTTGCCATTGCATTTTGAGGCTGCTAGCTTCTCCTCTACAGATTCTTCTAAATGCTGACTTGAGCATGAAATTTGCAGGATATGATAACATGTTGAAATGGATGGGATCTACTAAGGGTAGGTCATGGGGAAGGGTTTCCTATGTGATAATAAGGTGCATCTTAACTTGCATACTAGCCGAAATGAGATCTTGACAAACTAGTGAAAATTGAAGGAAAAATATCTGTAGAAAGCTAGTTTAGCAATTGTTATGCCAAATTGACCTTAAATCATTTTGTTTAAATGATTCTAATTGTATTCCAGTGAATTTGTCTGGTGCCATAATTCAATTTGACTTGAACTATGCTCGCCTTGATAGTCATGATCGTGAACTGAGGAACTAATACCATCTCATGTAAAGTCAATGAAGACAAATTTGAACTTGGTACTATAGTTTGACATCAACACATTTGCTCTTAGTCAACTTTCTATCATTCTCTATTTGGTGTTATCCGACTCCTAACCAACATACAGATATTCTTATCCATCATCCTTTTTTGTGTGGCACTAAGCTTAGATCATGTGCTCTCGATATTGTCCGTTCCCAAGCTCCTAAGTTTAGCATTTTGCTTTTGTTGGAGAATTATCCCACATCATGAAAAGAGGAAAAAATGGGCAATACATAAATTTAAAGAAGGTCAAATCAAAATGCTTTAAAGTATTTTGGACGAAGGTTTATCCACTAATTTCTAGTTCATAAGTTCTCACTCTCTCATTTGCAATGGATCGTGCCTGTCAATTTTAACATGGTATCAAAGCTCAATGAGCATCTCCAAGGATTTAAGAGCACAAGTTCAAACAAAATAAAATAAGCATCTCCAAAGATTTAAGACTATAAGTTCAGACAAAATAAAATGGAGACTTGAGGTCTCTAAAAGTCAAACAAATGAACATGTGAGCTCCGAGACTCAATGAATGTAAGACCAAGATGTAAAAAATAGAAAATTATAAGATAGACTTCTGTCCACCTTTCATGGTGGATCAGGGATCCTTTGCTTTCGAAATTTATTTGCTTTGTTTTAAATCAGTCTATGTGTCATTAGAAAAAGTCCACTTTTTCAGTCTCTAGTCCATATTGCTATATGACAGGAGTCCATAACATACAAATTGGTAAAAAATTATGGCGAGCCACAACTGGCAAAAAATTGGACTTGAGAATAAGTGTTGGAGAATTATCCCACATTGGAAAAAAAAAGGAAAAGATGGGCGTTATATAAATATAAAGGAAACCAAACCAAAATATCTTGGAGCATTTTGGATGAAGATTTATCCACCAATTTTTAGTCCACAAGTCCTTACTATCTCATTTGTAATAGATTGAACCCGTAAATTTCAACAACTTTATTAGCTAGCTCTATTCCCTATCTTATACTTTCTAGTTTTTTATTAACGTACATTGCATATGATTATTAGATATTAGATTTATTATTTGATATTGTACACATTGCCTGAATATTATAACTCATATAAAGATTAATAATTTGTCTATTATTAAGAGTCATATAAAATAAAAGTAGTTAGTACTTTATGGTCATTTTGTCATCCCTCCAAATTTCTAATTTGTTCATTATTAAAAGTCATATATAAAATATAAATAGTAAGTACTTTACGATCATTTCGCATGTCTCTCTATTTCTACTTTTATATATATTGTGATTAGAAGTGTTAAAATGAGTCATGACACGTGAATCCAACATGCTAAACACATAAAATTAGAGGGTTAGTGTTTAGTTTATACGAGTTTGTATTATAAACGGGTCGACCTGTTTATGACACAACTCAAATCGTATCGTGTCACAGGTTGACATGGGAAACCGTTATAACCCGTTTAATTTTTCTATGTTGTGTCAATCCGACCCAATCCGTCTATAACATGTGTAAATTTACTGAAATATCAAGGTTAATAGTGTCATTTTATAAAAAATAATATCTAAATATTATTTTCATGTTGTATTAGTCATGTTATATTGTGTTAAATGACTTAAAAAAAATATAATCGTGTCGTATCAGATCGTATTGTGTCATATCAAATAACCCAAAAACATAATCATGTCGTGTCAAATGACCAAAAAAAAATATAATCGTGTCGTGTTTGTGTTGAATTTTGTGACCCAAAAGTTAAATATGTTATATGTGTAGTATTCGTGTGACCCGTTTAATTTTTGTGTTGTGTTCATGTTAACCCGATTAATAAATGGATCGTGTTCGTTTTGATTCTAATCATGTCACTCGAGTGGGTCGACACGATACGAACATGACCTGCCAACCTGTTTCGACACCCCTAATTGTGATGATGCAGTACAGAACTTGACTAAAATATTTTTAAAAAGGCCATACATTAATATGTGTATATGTACACACTTCACAAAACCATCCTACATTCAGTTCAAACAAAGTTAAAAACTCTATAAATTACTGTCATAATCCGGGTTAAATTTGTGAAAACTTATGGGTAACAACGTCTAATTGGTGATATGATATATCATATTACTGATTGAAATATATATGAAAGAGATGTTTACAGCATGTTGTCAATAGAATGTGATACAATATGCTTATAATCAATGTATTACTGAAGTGCTAGAAAAACAGAATAGGAATCTTGTTGCTGAGGCCAAGGAGTGAGGGATAATGCAGTGTACATGATAAAAGATGATGATGATGATAATGACGCAAAACAATCTAGTGGAAATAAACTATGTATCACTTTCATATGCAATTAGCCTTCACTGTACTTGGTTTCAGATTAGTTTCTCTTGTACAAAGAAAAGAAACATTAGAAAAATTTAGACCCAAAAATTTAAAGGAGATCTGATTGGCTGGCTATATATATAATTGGGATGATGTGGGATGAAATGGAGATTAAGTGGAGATTTAGTGACCACACGACTAAATGGGAAAGCAACATAATTGATCCACTAGGAAATTGCTAGGTTCTTCGAGTAAAGGTCTGTTTGCCTTCTGAATTGTAGCTTAATGCATATCCAGTATCAATATTCAATACGATTTAAATAGTAGTATTTGCCAACATTTAAACATAAATTTGTCCTTAATATTTAAGCACTCCTATATTGATATAAATTTTAAATCCCATGCATTTGTTTATATCAGCACTTAAGTCTATTTTTCAATATTTAAACATTTATTCATTGGCAATTTGATATGTTAAAGAGTACAATTTTTGCAAAACAGTTTTCCTCGTGTAATTTGATATCTAAAAGAGCCATCATTATTCGCTGGCAGAAGAGAGGCTTATGTAAATATGTACCACCAATTCCTGAACATAAATGGGAAGTTCCTTCGAGTTAATTTTTTTACCCTTCTTTCCCAGGAAAAAGGAGGAATTTTTCTGGGATCAGTTCCAGAAATGAAGTTGAAGAAGTTGGCAAATGGCCCCAAAATATGCTGCCTTTCTGATGTCGACTCAACCACTTTGATTTGGCCAATATTGATCCCCTCTATCAGTTGTCACACTACTTCCCTCCCCTTCCCCTCCCCCCCCTTCTTTTCTTTTCGAAAACTCAAACTACTTCCCCTTTTTACTGCTTTTTAGGTACTAATAGGAAATCTTGTAACTGTGAATGAAGGAAATTGTGGAGTTGTAATTTTGTAAAGAGCATCTAATATTTGAGAGAATACTCTTTATCAGAGAATATCACTTTTCTTTATCTTAATCAAAGGTGCAATGATAATTTAAAACAAGAACAATTCATAAAAATAATGCTACCAGTAGTGGTATTTTGTTTTTTTTTTCTTTTTTTTTGGGTATTTATCCATTTCATGCCTTTATATATAAAGGTTCCAAATGTCCATGCAAGTGCTATGCATGGTAGATGCACCAAAAAACGAAAATCTATTCAGAGAGAATATGCATACGGACACTCCAAAAATAAGCACACAGACCACTGTCCTTGAGAAGATCAACTACTTGCTCTGTATAGTAAATACACAACAAGATGAGTCTTGCGCGCACAAATAGGTCCCCATCTAATGGGAGAAGTGAGAACAACTACCATGTGTAAATCACCAAAATTCTCCGGGTTGAAAGATTGTTGCTTCAACTAAGAGGTGGAGTCCATAAAAGTGGGGCATGCCAGCATGACAACAGCAGCCCTCATGCTCAAACATGGCAACCTAACAATTGATGGAACATTGACACCCCATGTGCCCACTGCCCAACAAGAGCTTCTCCTGAGAATGTCAAGGAACCAACACAATGCATTGCATCTAAAATTCCTATACATTCTCTTGTCCTCGCATGATCTATGAAAATGAAAGAATTGCAAAATAATTGTCGAATGCACTGTACAAATATGCTGATTGCTAGTTACAGCCTCCATGTTGTCTATCTTTTTACTATGTCTTCATTGTCACAAGAAAAAAGAAAAAAGAAAAATGAAAAATGAAAAATGAAAAATGAAAAACAGAGAGAAATTTAAAAAGTCTGTAAATTGCAATTCCATGAAACTGATGCGTAATCATTTTAGCAGTCTCATAGTTACTGGACAAAAACAAAGAAAATATACCAGATGACAGTAACAAGTGAAATATAGGTGCCTACAAAATCCTGCATTTGATTGTCCTAAATACAAGGAAATTGAAGGTCAATCTCTTTAAGAAACATAAAAACATGACAAATTTTATTAAAAATATTCCTACACAAAAGAACCCCAGAATCCACAGGGTATATCCTCTCTCTGACTTCCTCAATATGTTATTGCACTATGCTGTGCAGATCCAATGCCCTTCAAGTGCCTGCACAATGGAACAAACCTTAACACAAGTGTAGCACTAGTAGGTTCCTCTACACTTTACAACTCATAATCCTCCTAAATTAATGTTTTGAAAGGTAATAATGATGGATTAGAAAATGCACAAAATATAGCATGGCCATAAAAGCGACAAAGAGAACAAGAGCAGAAATATAAGGTAAAAGTTATCTTTCACTATCATCAATATTTTTAAAGCTTAAATGACTCAACAGTGAGTGATTCATTTGCTTTAGTACTCGTTCTTTTTCAATTTAAATTCAAAGTCTCACCAACACAGAAAAGAAAGCTAAATTTGGATGTAAATTTCAATCAAATTATCCTATTAATGCATGCTTAAGAAAATAAGATGAGAATTGAAGTCTTATGATACCCTCCAGGATACGATATTATGGGATGCACATTAAAACAAAACAGGTTCCATGCGTCAAACGTCCATTTTCAGATATTTTTATTAACTAGGGTAGAAGTTTGATATTCTAATGATAAAATGCTTTAAATGTTTGTCAAACTACAGCCTTGCCATAAAAAGTTATTGAAGATACATGAATAACTTTTTCCTTTCTCCTAAGATCTCATACAAGTCCAACCTAAGTCCCTCGGTTTTCCAAATAGAAATGCTTCCAAGAAATTCTTGGGAGAAGCAAATGTACGTATGTTGAGTCCAAACATTAATGGCTAGAAGCAACAGCTGCTTTCCTCCTACTAGATACTAAGAAACCAATAATCATACTATGTATCACAAATGCGGGGACTAAATGCTTTAGGAGTATTGCTAGCACAAATAGGGATACTAACAGCAGATTTTGTCCAGCCATAGAGTTTATTGAAACAACAATTAAAAACAGCCCATAGAGTTTCTATCTTGCTTTCTCCTAATATGTCATTATAATGAAACTCTTTTCAAAGGATGAATGAAGCCTGAAGAGATACCCCACAAAGGATTCAAGAGATGGTATTGGAACCTCTAATGTAAGTGGAAACATGTCCTATTATAATAATTCAGCAATCTTCACCCTTTTTGTTTTAATTCCAAATGTGTGGCTGAGGAAAAAGCACTAATAGAATTTCAGGGAGTAGGAAGCTATATAATGGGTGATTGAACCAAAATCATTAACTGTCATTTCCAAAATTGAGATTGCAAACATATTAGACAATGTCTGCTATAATTTGAGAGCCATGAATTAAATCTGTGGAGTAGGAATGTAACTTCATAATCACTAATATTCAAGAATGCTGAAAAGGCCCCGTATTAGAGTTGCTTGGTTATTCATAATGAAAAGATGTTTTAGACATTACTATAGATGAAGTTAGATAACATTTATGCTACACATGCACACATGTGCATGTGTGATCCATATTAATACAACATATGTGCAGAAAACATATAGATGAGTGTTCATTGGTGAACAAATTGTCAGATATTAGAGCAGTATGCACACCAAACCAAATTTTCAATTCAGTCAATTAGCATACAAACTATGCATATCAAAAGAAGAAATAACAACACAGCCTTTTTTTCATGTTAAAAGACATTCAATGTTCTAAGTTTGACCATTTCTTTGCCCTGATAGTTAGACCGGGGGAAATCAATATACATCCACTTAAAAAACCAGATGGAAAGAGAGTTTTCATTTCATTATCTTATGTACCATAAGAGCACTAGTTTATTTAAGTACTTGCAAAAAATAGTTAAAGAAATAATTAAGAAATGGGGCGTAGATCTCTCAGCAAAAAAATCTAACATCATGATATCACGTCAAACATTTAATTTTAAATGTACAAAGCATTTGACCAAATGCTTCAATGCTTATCTTTTTCTTTGAAATCATGATTCACTAATTTCATTTCTTTTTTAAGAACAATAAACAGAAAAAAGAAACCTACAATTGTGGCATTAATCCTGCACCTTTAGTTGACTGAAAGCCGATTGCATCACCCGTCTTTTCCAGTCCTCCCTATAAATCCCAATCCCAATTCTTCTCATTAACAAAGTTTTATAAAAACCAAGGAAAACTAGCCACCTCATTTGATCAATGAACTATATTTTGACAAATTTACTGAAAAACATCAAATGGTAATTTACAGTTTGCAATTGAAGTCATTCAGGGTATCAGTATATGAATAACAAAAATTCAAAAAATTATTTTTCATTTCCTATTTACCCTATAAACAGTAAGACTCACAAAGAAACTACTAGCGATCTTGACAAGTACGGCAGAAGGTACCGTGAGACAGCTCACAAAAAGCTCGCAAATTAGCATTGAGTCGTGATGTGAGGTGGTTAGCAGCCGAGGTGCCATGCAGAGGCAAGAATGATTGCATGCATCCCAATTCTCCCAAGTTCCTACAAGAGTATTCAAGTAGTCACAATATGCAGCAAAAAATGCTAACTAATAGAAAGCAATAAGATATGACAAGCTAAACCAAGATGAGTTACAAGGGGAACTCAATCTCTAACAATATACAGAAGAAAAATCCTTCATATGAAATAAAAGCCTTAATGCAAGTGAGTATGAATTCAGTGACTCCACAATCAATATAAACCAAAATCCAATTAATTAGATTTTTGTTCAATCAAATATATATTTTTTTCTTAATGATTATGAGAAATCAATTTTAAAACTTTAAAATGAATCTCCACCTCATACCAAAAAAAATCACATTTTGATAAAAGAAAATGGAATAAGAAATTGCATATAATTAAGAAAATATGGATCTCGAGACACAACAGATTTTCTTATGATTAACTATTTTCAGCTAATAAAGGTGAGGAATTTATATAACCCAGAACCTAGAAGTAGCAAAAGAGAGGCGGCGGGACCAAGGGCGGGGAGAGGCGGCGGGAGGGGGACGGATGCGGGGAAGTGGCGGCGAGGAGACGCGAGATGGAGACCTTGCGGCAGAGACGAGAGTGCGAGAGAGAGATCCTCCACTGCGCCAAGCCATTCAGAGAAGTGAAGTGAAGGAGGAGGTTTAGGTTAGGGCTTAAGAAAGACAATGTTTTGGATATTGTTCCAGTGGAATGGCGGTGTACAACAGTTTTGTATTAGGATGATCTGATCCGTCGGATTAGTAGAATTAGGCTGGGGAACGTTTACCTGAACCATCAAATGTTCAAATGTGCCGTCCGTTCATATTTGTTTTGATTATCGTTGACATTACTAAAAACATATTTTAAATTTTTTTCATTTAGTTAATTGATTTTTTAATTTTTAATAAACTTTCTTTTTAATTTTTTTTTTAATTTTGAAAACTGAAGCAAACAAATAGATGTGTTTAAAAAAATCTATTTATTTGTTTCTAAAAACCAATTTTCAAAATTAAAAAAACGTTTTTTTCAAATATAATACTAAAGTCTTCATGATAAATTTAGAATTGTTAAAGAATGAGTAAATTTCACCAATTGTAACAATTCGGTATCTAAAAAATTATTTGTAACACAAAAACAACTCAGTTTTTCAAAGATTATTTGTAACACAAAAATATCTCAATTTTTATTTTGTAACACAAAAGTACTTTAACTTTTATTTTATAATTAAATATTACTTTCGTTTTTAACTGTTAATCTCTCTAACATAACTATGATATGAAATATCCACGTAAGATAAATTTCAATTATATTGACTGGATATTATAACTAATTTTATTTTTATTAAAATTTATCTGAATATTTCATATTATACTTCTATTAGAGAAATTAAGAGAGTATTTAACAATACTGTTGAGTGTTTCAAAAGCAAATTTTGAATTTTTTGATTTAATTGACTAATTTTTTTAATTTTTTATGAATTGTTTTTTTTAAGTATACTTCTGGAAAAAATATCTATTCTGTATCTACCAAAAATAGTTTTCAAAACTCAAAAAAGTTAAAAATACAAAAAAATTTTCCGAAAAGCGTTTTTTGCAATACTAAATGAGGCATAATACCTGAAAATAAAAGCACTATTTAGTTACAAAATAAAAGTTGAAGTACTTTTTATTACAAATAATTTTTAAGGTACTAAATTGTTACAATTTATATAATTGAGATAACTTTGTATTACAAATAATTTTTTAGTATTGAATTCTTACAATTTACATAATTATGATACATTTTTTATACAAACAATATTTGGAGTACCGAATTGTTATAATTTACATAATTAAAGTATCATCCGAAATGTACCCTTAAAAATACATAATGAAATTTTGGCTAATGTCCAAATTTAAAGATATCTTCAGAACCTAAAAGTTGTTCACAAATCTTAAATAAAATCAATTCACTTTAAATCCACCGGGGAGCAAACAATAGTAATATACTTTCATTATCCCATAGAAAAGTAATTACTGATTTGGTTATGTAATTTTGTATGGGGAAAATAAAAAGTAAATAAGAAGTTTGGGAATTCAAACATTGCAGACTGATACAGCACCAGTGCTACATGAAGCCATGGGATACGTGATACATCAGGCTTCTGCATGATCAGCTTCAGGTGCTCTGCTCTACTTTTAGGTTTTATAATCTAGTTTTATCTTAAAAATAATTTATACATGACAAAATAGTTTATTTAGAAAAAAAAAAATATAATTTAAAAAAAAATTAGATTATAAAATTAGCATTTAAAAATAATATAGTAATTTATAGCCTTACTTTTTTTTATCAAATAATAATAATATAATTATTAAATTATATATAATATAATTATTAAACTATTTAATACATATATATAACAATAAAATATTAGATGATAAATATAGACGTATTTATTATATTAGAATGAGATATTTAATATAATATTTATAATATATAATATGTATTATATATATAAATGTCGTTTTATGTCATTGTACATTTTTTCAGTTAATTCTATCAAACACTTTTAATTAAATCAGTTAGATTATCAACTACTAAATTATCCGTTATAATTGAATTATTATATACTTAATTTTGACAAATTAAGTCATCAGTAATCCAGCCGGTAGAGTTATTAGGTTTTCAAACTAGTTTGATCCATTTAGAATTTAATATTGGCCGTTCACTGAATTTTAATTTTTCTTTTCAAAATTATAGATTTTTTTTTTTACCAAAATTAATTTCTTTTGTATGCATTTCTTTTTGAAGTTTTGTACTTTTCACTCTCTCTCTCTCTCTAATTGTTACTTGAAACATTGCAATGTGGAAGAAGTTACTGCTTGTGCAGTAATAGTAGCAACAAAGCCATAGCAAATGACGGGATTGCAAATGGTGTTTGAGACTGAAATTGAGATTATGCACAGAAGTAGGAATTCAATTGAACATGATGGGTTTGAGATGGTGGATAAGTAGGAGTTTGGGTACAAATTAGAAGATTTTGATTGTTGTTAACTTGTTATTTTGCTGTTGTTCGTCTACATAGACCATGTATTCTTTTTTATATGCAACGACAGGTTAATTTCACTAAAAATTATTTTACTTTTGATAATTTGTATAAAAATATTTTTTTTTTCATAAAAATACCTAATTTTTTTTTCCATAAAAATCAATTTCAACAATTCTCTTACTGGACTACTAATGTGGACAATGACATGACATTACAATTCTTTAAATTTGTTGACGTAATATCTACGTGGATGATGACATGACATTATACGTTAATATTTTAGTGCTACATCATCAACGTGCGAAAATTGTCGTAAGTGATTTTTATGGAAAAAAATAAAAAAGTTAATTTTGCACAAGTTATCAAAAATATAATGACTATCGGTGAAATTAACACATGCAATGACCCAAAATATTCCTAAGATATACCAAAAATATTCCAAACATTCTCCCAACGTATAACCAATAAGAGTGGACTTTTCCTACTGAGGTTCCCTAACAGTTAAGTTTGAATTTATAATCAATACTGTTATATTATATCATGTTCAGAACTTTTTTCTTTGTGATTAAGTTGCATTTGCTTAACTGTGTGGTGGTATTAAAATTCACCTGTTATTTCATCTTCATCTTCTTTTCATAGGTAATCGCAAAGTATATCCGAGGTAACCTCAAGGTTTCCAGAGAAATTTCCAAAATTTTCCGAAAATATTCCAAAATATTATCAAGGTATACCCCAATACTCCATAATGAACTATATGAATCTTGTTTAATGGTCCACAAGAAATAACACAAGCCAACAATGACACTTTAAATGATTTATTAATTATTCATGTTTTTCCCTTCTTCTCTTTGTTCTGTTTTGATTAAAAATAAACTAAGATATTTTCAATGTATTCATGAAGTATATTCAAAGAATTTTCAATGAATTTCCAAAATATTCTAAATAGATACCCCCAGGGCTCCACAAATGAACTATACAAATCTATTTTAAGGTTCTACAAGGAATAATAAATAGCACCTTAAACCATCTATTAATGATTCAATATGAAACAACTATTTTTTAACTCTCAAAATCATAAACCTGAGTAAATGCCTGAAAAAGAAATTCCTAAATAAAAGGTCACGTGCTCCATCCAATCATACAAGCTCCACACTTTTCCCTTGACAAACGAAGAAAAATGATGGATGAGCGAAGATAAACTTAAAATTTAAGCTGTGACTTACGCTTCCCAGTTTCTTCAATTTGGAGGAGAAAGGAGAGGAAAATATTCTATTCCAAAAATTTTACTTACTGATCCTTGATAAATCAACCTTTGGATAAAATTTTTAAAAATTTTCTCCATATTCTTTACTTTCATGTTTCTTTTATTTTCCTCCATTTAGAACAATCGGGAGGAAACCATTTTTTCCCCACATTTTCATTCCTACAACATTCTCTCCGCTCATATTCTAATCCTTTAAATATTGGGGGCAAAAAGGCTTTACTCCAGAAGCATTACTATGGAAATTAATGGATTAACAAAAGGAGGCATCAAAATAAAAAAAATTGTATTGGAGTCAAACCATAAACATGTAAACAGAAGAGGGAACTACCAGGGTGGAATGGGCTATGCAACACACATGCAACAGGTAGTGAGCTTACATATCAAAGTTCTTGAAACAATCTGTAAAATCTGTTCCTCCACACAAAAGCCGTGTCAGTCAAAATGTGAACTGAAAAATTCAAATAAATTTCATAAGTATTACGGGCAAAAATTGGAATGGCACAGGTAATATTGTACAGATTACCCTCAAGAGCTCAAGCACAAGAGTACGATGCCACAGTGGCAGATCAAGAAAAGTATCATTCACAAGTATATTAAGAAAAATATGCATTCTAGGAGCAAAAAAAAAAAAAAATCTTGTTATGCAAATAGATACACCCAGCATATTCAGTAAAACTTCATGGTTACAATGGCTACAAACGAACATAAAAGAATGCTCTGTCTATTTATGAACAAAGGTAGGGTTCTTGGTGAAGCCTTGATTATTGGCCCATTTAAACTAGAATGCAGATGAAATCAATTGCAAATAAAAAAAGGCAATAGAAGTAATAAAATAACAAATTAGAATCCATTTGTTTTCTTCAATGCCTCATAAATATTACTTAAAGGATAAGATACCTCGCACTCAGTAATAAGGGATGAACTGAATAACCTGATAATATGGGCAACCCATTTCAAGACCAATCAACGAAAAAAGAAGGTTCTCCAACTTTGGTGTAAGGACAATGTTATAACTTTGCTTAATAAAAATCTCAGCACGTTCCGACCCGAGAGATTGTACTACCAACAGTCGACAGCTTCAACCATAAAATCCCCAAACCTATATACTATCGAAAGTTAAGAGATGGGCAAACTATATGATAACCAAATCGGCATACATTAAAAACAAGAAAGAAACGTATTCTCAAACCATACCACACAAAACAGAGCTGCAACGGGCTTTGATGTCCTTAAGACCATAAAGCATAAAGCTGGCGAAATCATCGATGAGAACTACATAGGATGAAGCTTCAGGTTGCTGCCATTCTTATTGCTGCTGTAGCTTGTTGATGAGGGCGCAATTTTGTTGTGAGGAGAGAGACTGGAATGAGGAAAGGATTTACGAGAGAATGAAATGGAAAGATAAACGGAGGCACGAGAAGAATATTGTCACGGGGCCATTACCCTCTCCCCAAAAGCGCTAGGGGTGTGCAGCGCACCCGCTTATATGTCCAGAACCAACTCCGGGGCCAGCCGATGTGGGATCCGTGACAGCTCCCACAGCCAATCCGTGACGCCCTCATCACGGGTGGCCCACGCGACCATTACTCTCTCCGCATTGGGTGTGCAGCGTACACGTGTCCGGTGGGCCCAGGGAAGGCTCTGATACCACTTGTCACAGGGCCCAGGGTAGGCTCTGATACCACTTGTCACGGGGCCATTACCCTCTCCCCCAAAAGCTAGCTTAGCAGGGTATGCAACCCTGCTACAGTACCCATCAGAGTCCAGCCATTACCCTCTCCCCAGTCCATGGGGTGTGCAGCGCTGGGGCCCAGCGGAATCCACGTGGCAGGCATTATCCTTTCCCCACAAGGCTAGCTTGTAGGGGTGTGCAGCGCACCCGCTTATAAGCCTAGGACCAACCCCGGGGCCAGCCGATGTGGGATCCGTGACAATAATCATAGAAATATGAAATAAATAATTCTCACTCTCTCTTATTTTAAACAAAACAAGAAATCTCTACTCTCTAACTATTGACATAATAATTGATAGCTAAATAAACTAAAACAAATTTCATAAAAAATCATAAATTGTAAATATAAAGAATCTACCTAAATACTCTTAACTGTGATTTCTTTCTATGAGATTATTATTATTATTATTATTATTATT
>CATIWF010020996.1:0-28174 GCA_949630135.1 Balakata baccata | reverse complement strand
GCATATTCAACAATCAATCACTCCATGTAAGAAAAGCCTATAACATAACCATATATTTAAGTCATTCATCACCTTTTGATATCATATCCCTACCATAACAATCACGTAATTCATATGGCTGCAAGTCAAGTCACGTTGCATATAGCACGTAATAATCACATTACAAGTAACACGTACTAAAAAAATCGTTCGATAATTAAACTCACATTTTCTTTTGCTAATAAACCTCTATCTTACTGTCTTTCACTTCCTTGAGGCTCTCCAATATGCTGTGGACCTAATGTATACTTGGTCAATTGGTAGCTAATTAAACTTAAATAAATTGAAGTATGCATTTTAAGGACCACTAACTAGGATTTGGTCTAAAGGCAGTGTGACCTTCATGTGTTCATTAGCTTATAACTTTTTCTATACTAGTCCAATTTGCATGATTCTTGTTTCTAATTAAAGCTAACATATAGAGATACCATATATCTAAATTTCAGACCAATTGGACCATTTTGGAATATTTTATGCAATTTACAAACATGTTCTGTTCTCTGCCCTATTTTTGACCATAGGCAGTTTTAAGACACCAACTTTGCTTCTTCATATCTTACAAAGTGTAAGTTATATTTGTATGAAACTTTATATTCACATAGATATGTTAAAATAGAACATTTTTCATGTTGACAACTTTCATCCATTCTGCCTCTAAGATCCTCATATGGTAGAGAAATTGGGACTGGTCAGAAACAGGGCTGACATCCGGACTAGTCTGACTTGTGAAAGCTATAACTCACAAAATACATAACATATTGAGATGAAATTTGTGCCAAATTTAGGTAAGACATATACCTATAACTTGCATATTTTGACCATTTACAGATTATATTTATAAGGAGCTCAAAAGTGGCCAACAACTGACTGAACCTGCCCAGAACACTAAGCAGGCAGCTCAAATATGGAACATGCATGACTCTCTTGCCTATAAATCAACATCCGCCCATATTCTGATCCTGAAATTTGGTATACAATAGATAACATATATATCTACAACTTTTATATTTTGAGATTCCTCAAATAATGACTCTATCATATAGAAACACAATCAAAACAGAAAGTGATTCAGCTAGGTTCCTCAATGGAACCTGTTCTAGTCCGATGCCCATATCGTTTTACAGACATCAAATTATGAAAAACTATTTATATATCCATGAATCTAAGACATAAAGCTACAACTTTTATGTTTTGTGTTTCTTTAGATTCGGTCTACAACTTGAAAGAAACGGAGGCCAACTTACTGCCCTTGAAACAGAACCCAGAATTACACTATGTTGCTTGTGCCTACATAAACCTAGCTTAATTTATGTTTTAACTCAAAATTAATATACAAGAGAGGAGAATTATCTTAAGTATGGCCAGATGATGGAGTTTGGGGGCTTAGAACCAGATGAAAATGAAGAAGGAGGAAGAAATGGCTGCTGGATAAAGAAGGGCCAATTCTGCCCCTTTTATCCAAAGTTGTCGACTTACAATTTCTGTTTTTCTTTTCTTTTTTTTTTTAACTTTTCTGTTATTATTTTTAAATAATTTAAATAAATAATAATTAATTAATTAAATTAATTAATTAATATTATTATTATTATTTTCTCTACATAATTACAAGTACTTAGTGCCAAAACACTATGTAGTCAAATTGTCTAATTTAATTTAACTATGCTAAATTTCCTTTATTTCAAATGTAGTCATTTATTTAATTTCATTTTCAATATCTTGTGTCCTTATTTAAATTATAGCTAGACACGTACGATTTTGTCCTATTGCGATAAACCGACCCGTGTCAAGTCTATCTCGTGAACTCGTCTAGCTAAAATCTCTATATATGCATGTGTTTCATGTGAATGACATATATATAAAATGAATATGTCCAAATGTAATGTGTGTCATAATGCATGTGGGAAAATCGAGGATGTTGCATAAAATTTACTTTTATATAAAATATAATAATCAAATATAATCAACAATCATTAATATTTAAATTAAATATGACTTAATTACATGTTAATTAAAAGTAACTAAAATTAATTTATTGGATAAGATAATGATGATGCTGATGATTATTATTATTATTATTTATTTATTTAATAATGATGAGTCCAATTATTAAAATCACATGCATGTGGATGATTGGAAATAGAAAGATAGATAAAATAATCGTAAAATACTTATTACCTCTATATTATATATGATTTTAATAATTGATAAATTAGTAATTTGAGGATGGGCAAAATAACCGTAAAATACTTATTATCTTTATTTTATATATAACTCTTAATAATTGATAATATGAGTCCAATATCTAATAATCACAAGCAATACATAAGTTCTATTAATATTGAAATGACTACACATAAATTCTATTAATATTGAAATGACTATCTCTATTTTATATATAACTCTTAATATTTTAGATAAAAATATGTGCCTCTATTCCAAATATTAGTACTTTATTTATGTTAAAAAGTTATATTAATATTGAAATAGAGTTAGTTTATTAACACCGTTATAACATTATAACTATATGTTTAACTCAAGTATTAATTAGTTAATTAATATTCTAAAAATTAAAAAATTATATAAAAATCAAATGATAATTAATAACGAGTCTAATATTTAATAATCACGTGCAATATATTTAATAAAGTAAATATTTTTTTTTTTGGATTTTTGGTTGTATTTAAAATTTTTAGCAAACTAAATGCAGCAAAATTTTTGCTTTCTACTTTACAAGCACGCGTCTTTTTTTTTCAGCATTTAACACCTCCTCTCTTTCTATAATTCCTGATTTTTTGTAGTGTTGATTAATTTATATAATTATTTTTGTAATTGAGCTTTTAATAATTATATATATATATATATATATTGATATATTTCTTTCATTTCACTAATTTAAAATTTCATAGTATAGTGAAATTATTTATAATCTATAAAGTATTATAGCATTAAAATAATATTTACATAATTATAAATTTATAATTTATATATAGTGATATAAATTTTTTTTAGTTACAATTTTTTGGATTAAATTGGATAGTGTAAAGGCATATTCTAGCTATGGAATAAAATTTTATTCACAATTTAATAATATTTATAAAGAAAAAAATAAAAATACGCCTAATTTTATTGATTTATGACATAAATTTATTTTAAAAAATGAGTCATGGATCATATTCGAGTTGGATCGATAATTGGATTTTTTGAGGAATTTTTTGAGTTTAAAGTCGACTTTAGTTCTAAAATATTATTATTTATTTAATAATGATAAGTCCAATTATTAAAAATTACGCGTATTGCACGTGAATGAATAGGAATAGGGGGACATACAAAATAATCGTAAAATACTTATATACTACCTCTATTTTATATATGATTCTTAATAATGCACAAATTAATAATCTTCATATGAGTTATAATACGAATTCAATATATAATAATTACGTGCAAGTCACGTTAATGAAAAATCACAATATCATATTATCATACTATATATAAAAGTGGGAATATGAGAAACATACAAATTTAAAAAGAATGAGCAATTAATTTAATAAAAAATATTATGGAAGCACAATAAAAAAAAGCATATTATTATTCAAAGTATAACAATAATGGTAAACTAAATTACAACAATGCATGTAATATGTACTATGAATTTCAAAATACTAAGTACAATTCTTATAAGTTATTAAAAAATTTATAATTTCTTAATAATTTTTATATAGTTTAATAATTAATTAATTTTAATCATATACAAAATGAGTTAAATTTTTAAAATTTACTTACATAGTATAATATAATATAATTTACTTTTATATAAATTATAAGAATTAAATATAATTAACAATAATTAATATTTAAATTAAATATGATTTAATTTCATGATAATTAAAAGTAAGTAAAATTAATTTTTTGGACAAGATGATGATGATGATGATGATGATGATGATGATGATTATTATTATTATTATTATTATTATTATTATTATTATTATTATTATTATTATTATTATTATTTATTTAATAATGATGTGTCTAATTATTAAAAATTACATGTATCTCATGTGGACGATTAGAAATAGAGAGACAAACAAAATAACCGTAAAATACTTATTACTTTATTTTATATATGACTCTTAATAATTGACAAATTGGTAATTTGATGATGGCAAAATGACCATAAAATACTTACTACCTCTATTTTATATATGACTCTTAATAATAGACAAATCAATAAACTTCATATGAATTATAATGCGAGTCTAATATCTAATAATTATGTACAATACAACCAACATAATTGTATTAGTTAATAGGTTTAATTTTGTCATTTAATAATTTAATTTATTAGTAAATAGTATTAATAATTATTATTAATATTTATTTAATAATGATAAATCTAATTTTTAAAAACCAAGGCATGATAAAAAAATATAATAGACAAAATAATTTATATATATTAAATAAATTAACAAACCTAATGGATAAGATAATTAATGGGTCAGATAATATGACATGATTTTTTATATATATAGTATGATATAAGAATCAAATATAATTAAATATTAATATTTAAATTAAATGTGACTTAGTTACATGATAATTACAAGTAACTAAAATTAATTTTAATAATATTTATAAATTCCTAAATAGGAATTATTAGTATTAATATTCAATCTTAAATCTAATCAATAACAATCAAAAATGCCAACTAGTAGAATTTAAGTCAAATTTAAGTAATATAACTCACTATGTATGTCTATTGATAGCAAACTTATGACTTTGAATTAAAGTTTGATTATTGAAGACAACTAATAAAATTAAATTTAGTTTACTTAAATGATTATTAATTAGTGAATAGTACCTAAATATTAGCCTTTTAAGTCACACAAAAGGCAAAAATCTAATTGGTACACCCGAAAGGTAAAAGATGTCAAATTGATGCTACCAAAATCAGAAGACATTTGGCAATTTACCTACCAAATCTAAATTCCTAATTAAAAATGCTAAACCTTTGTCATAAATAGAAAAATTAAAAATGAAAATCAAGACTATTGTAACAACTATAATATCAACAACAAATACATAAAAATTAAAATCAAGTTTGGCAAAAATATTAATGCAATTCTTATTTCATTATCAAAAAAAAAAAAAAAGGCAAAAGAGAACACTATCTTAGCAGGGGACGATTGGGGTGACTAATTTGACTAAATGGGGCAGCTGATTTGATAAAATGAGATGACTAATCTAGCTTTAGAGACACAAAAAAGAGAGAATGAGAAGGAGGGAGAATGGAGGCGGTCGATTAGATGGAAAAGAATAAAAAACTTACCTTGACTATGACATGATGGAGCGGCGGTAGTGAGTGTAAGAAACAAAATAGATCGAGTGATGAGAAGAAGAGTTGAATAGTTATGTTACGAAGAAGAAGAAGAACGAGAATATAGAGAAGAGGAATAGGGTGCGTGGCTGTGATTGATAAAGAAGTTTATTAGGTTTTTTTAATGGGACCGATACATATGTTTAAAGAGCAAACAAATTCATTAGAGTGAGGAAAAAGACACTGGTTTAATTTGTTAGGTTGATGCGTCTATTAGATTAAAAATAGATGCAATAGAGAGCATCTGATGCATTTGTTTCTACTCTAATAGATGCATCACCTCTAGTGTAAATAGTATCGTTACCCATATAGGGATTATGGGAAACTCTTATGCATCTGTTCTTGAAAATAAACGCATCTAAGCATATGCAAATCCATTTGTTTTCAAGAAAAGACGCATCAGAGTGCACAAACGCATCTATTTTTTGACAAACAAATGCATCTAAGCCTATATGTTGAGATTTTATTTACAAAAATGTCACTGCGTCAACCTAATATGTCCATTATTTACAAAATAGACGCATTTAATCTTTACATATGATATATTTTGTACTAGTGATTTTTCTTATTTTTTATTAATTTTGTTTCATCTTATTATGATATTTTCTTCATAGTGAAAATGAGTGCATGTTTATCTCAAATTTCATCAAATTATTAATTTTTTTTTTATATATAACAGGTTTGAGGCTAAAAATCAGTAATGCACCGAATCATCCCAACTAGGTTGGCACAAATGTAGCATTTTTCATCATCTACTTGGGTT
Source organism: Balakata baccata (assembly GCA_949630135.1). Lineage (NCBI taxonomy): Eukaryota > Viridiplantae > Streptophyta > Magnoliopsida > Malpighiales > Euphorbiaceae > Balakata > Balakata baccata. The sequence goes on along the minus strand of CATIWF010020996.1, from coordinate 21,995 downwards.
CAAGATGTTATGTCACTTTTCTTCCCTCAAAACCCCTAAATTCGTACCTCACCTCAAGATTGTTAGGTTTTATGTCTTTTCTTCATGGAGTTGAAAAATTAAGCTACAAATGAAAGAACTAAGGTGGAGATGGGAAGGAAAGGACTTACCAAACCCTTTTATGCTTAAGCCCTAGTCGAACTAGAGGTTTCTCTTGCTCTTCCTTCCTCCAACTTAAATCTACTTCTTTTTCCTCAAACTACTCCATTAATGATCTCCCCTTTGAGTTATTAAGAAGATTGGACTTGATTTTGAGAATATTTGAGAGAAATGTGGGCTTGGGGACGAATGGAGGAGAGGGATTAGGGGTTTCTCTGCTAATGAAGCACAAGGAGGTGAGTTAGGGCATGGCTGAAAGAAACACGTGCTGTTTGTAGTTCTCTCATGCCTGTTGTGTCACAGCCGTGAACCTAAGTTTCACACTCGTGAATCTTGCAATTCTCACTTTTTTTTCTTTTCCTTTTATGCTCTTTGATCTTAGGTGTTTAATTTCTCTTTTGTTGATTCCTCACAACCTTAAATACTCTCTAGGCTTGTTTGGTGGGCATGAAATTTTATTTATTTATTTTTTTTAGATTTTAAGAATTTAAAATTATAAAATATAATAAATTTTTTAAAATAAGTGAAAAAATAGAAGTTGCCCATACAATAGAAAAATAACAACTAGTTTTTAAGGATATTTTTATCTTTTCAATTTCATTAGACTTCTTACAATCTCTTTCAAATTTTCTCAATCTCTTAATTACTCTCTGCATACTTCCTTAATTACTCTCAATTAATATTTTCTCTCTAATTCTCTCTATTTACATCCTCAATTTTTTTTCTCTTTAATTCTCAAATTTTCCTTAATTCTCTCTAATTATTTTCAATTCTCTCAATTAATCATCTTTAATTATTTAATTCTCTCTCAAAAATGGCAAGTCAAAGTGGAAGGAGCAACTTTTTTGGTGACTACATTTTTTATGATATCGAAAATTTTGTGAATGTGGAGGAGGATGATGTGGTGGTGGAACTTACTACTCAACAAAGCCAAAAAATGAGGATAGGTAGTAAACAACAGGTAAAAGAGGCTCCTGGGTTAGACATAAAAATCCGCTCTTCCGACATTTTCCATATTCATTTAAAAAAATTCAGAAAGGTGATTCAACATTTGAAGTTGTATGTAGCTATTGTTCACAAACATATAAATTAAAGTCAAAGGTGGGTATAACACTTTTTATAGGCATTTTTAAAATAAACATGCTCCTCAAATTGGCATTGAGAAAAAACAAATGTCATTAGATTGATGGTGAGTGGAAGTTGCAATAAAAGAATACTTGCATTTTGAGCTTTTGATGAAAGATATATTACATATAATATTTTTAAAATGATAAAAAATATTTTGGAAGAATATGCTTTAGTTAATAAAATTTTTGCAATTTGTTTTAATAATGTGGCAGCAAGCACTGCTTTAAATAGGGAACTTCAATCATTATGTCAACCTAATATTTGACGTTAATATTTTCATATTAGATATGCATGTCATATATTAAATTTATGTGTGCAAAATAGTTTAAAATATTTGGGTGATTCACTTGATCCAATAAAACAAACAATTTCATATTTATAGGGATATCTCCAAATAATAAAATCATGAGCTCGATTTTGTTGTGAAAATAGCAAAAATCCAAAAGATTTCCAAGAGATGTTCCCACTTGTTGGAATTAAACCTTTGAATTAATCAACGAGTCATATGGATATAGAGAATCATTGTGCATATTTATTCTCAATAATGTGTTGTATCCACAACAATGAGATGTTTGTCAAAATCTTTTAAAAATTTTGAAAGTTTTTACTAATTCAACATATACTTTAAGTGGCATTTATTATTCTACATGCCATTTATTATTGTGTGAATGTATTAATATTGTTGATGTGCTAAAAAAATATATTCATGATTCTTTTTGGAATGATGTATTTATGCATTGAAATATATGGTTAGCTAATTTTAAATATATTCCTATGATTAATCTTGTTTGTTGTGTTTTTTAATCCTAGATGTAAAATTTATGTGTTAATTCAATATTTGAATGATTATTATAAATTACTTGATGTAGATGATGTTAATGTTGAACTTATAATAAATGAAGTTAGAATGACAACTAGTGAATTATTTAATGAATTTAATATTTTTTTATAATGTTTATTCCTCAACAAATATTTATACTAGTAAAGATGAGAGTGAATCGACAAGGGTTAGAAGAGGTGATCGATTGATTATGAAAGTCATAAAAAAAACTCCAATTATCTATCGGGTCATCTGAACTTGACACTTATTTAACAAATTCTTCTGAGTTTTGTAATAGCAAGACAGGTAAAGATTTTCTAGTTCTTGAATGATAGAGTCGACACCAAAACATTTATCTTGTCCTTTCCCAAATTGCAAAACAAAATTTTGCTAATCCAGTTTCAACTTTTGCAGTTGAACAAGCTTTTAGCGTGGGAGGCAATATCTTGGAAGAAATGCGATCTAACTTAGCTCTCGAATTATTAGAAGCCCAAGCATGCATCAAAGTTTAGACCAAAGCAGAATTAAGACAATAAAACCTGCAAAGAGATGGACATAATGATGAAATATATACAACTGAAGGAATGGTTGACACATCTGGCAGTTTCGATTAATAAAGGTAAAGGGGGTAGCCAACATTTAAAATTTTAAAAGTAAGAAAATTGCATGAGCTTTGATACATACAACTTAACTAATGAAAAAAAATTAAATTCAAGTCCAATTATTAATATTTTTAATTTTTCATTAAAAAATCAAAATTTTAAAGTTAAGTTATTTCTTAGTTACAATAAAAATATTAAATTGATTAAGTTTATAGCCCAATTAAAATTTTTAAAATTTATTACTTCATAAATATAAAATTTCTCTTTTTTTCCAACTTAATATTTTTTTTTCTCAATTTATAAACAAATTAATAATAAGAAAAATTAATATTTTATTTTCAAAATTAAACTCAATTAATTTCAATTTATAAAAATTATAAATGCACTTCAATATTTATAATTTCATTTATTTATCTTGTTAATTAATTTAAATGATTAAAATTTAATATATCAATTTTATTTTATTTTATTGTTGGAACCAGTCGAACCACCAGTTCATGAATTGGCCTGGCCGGTCCCAAATATCTAGGACTATGTAACTGGCAATTCAAAACTAGAACTGGCAGTTCCTAAACCGTGGCTGTAGCTAGACTATACTAATATGTTCCTTTTTTATGCTTATGTTGTAGAAAATCATGTCTAATGAACAAGAAGATTCTCAGTATTGACCTTAGGGTGATTGCTCTTTATTTTGATTTTAACAATCAAATTAAATACCACTAATATCTTCATTTATTGTTGTTTTGATAGTATTCAAAATTTCAAAGTCATTTTGTTTTGGTTTTCCCAATGAACAAGTCTAGCAATTCATGAGGACATGTAAGTCCAGCTTAAGACCCATATTTTCCACTCGGGATAAAGTTCCAGATCGAAAGATTTATGTCCAGACTAGAAGAGGATGCCTCATGATCTTCTTGAGTTCTAGTAGTAAAAGCATATTAGGACAGGCCTTGTCCTTCTCAGGAAATCTTTAGTCATGACCAGGAAAGGCTCAAAGTCAACAATCCAAAGTTCCTATTCAAGGCATCATAGAACAAGTCCTGATCGGGAAATTCATATAAGAACTAGCTGTTGGAGCTATTAGTCAACCAAATAATGCCACCCACTTTCTCGACCAAGAAATTGTCTCTGCAGGCTGCATTAAATGCACTTGTAGGAGAACGTTAGAAAGAGTTATGACACCCATTTGTAACGGCTAATTGGTGAAAGACCATTTAATTAATCCAACTACTTTCATTGTGCCAAAACTTTTGCAATTTGTTTTTTCAACTTCTATTCATTAATTCTTTATAAGGGTTTAAGTGTTAGCCTTAAACACTTTGATTATTTTGTAATTGGGTAGTGTGTGAGCCAAATTACAAGAAATTGTTTGTTGTGTGAGCCATTAAAATACAAGGAAAATTTGGGTTGAGTGTTGGCAGTAGGAAAACACTTAGTTGTAAGTGAGCTAGCAAAACTCTCATTCTAATCTAAAGTGATTAGATTATTGAATATCCAATTGCGATTGGGGATAGGAGTAGGGTTAGTTAACACCCAAATCTCTATAAAATTTGTGTCTTCATCTACCTCTATCTTCTCTCTACTTTGATGTTTACAAAAATTTTATTTTTCTACCAATTTATCTCCCCCTTCTTAGTGATTATTTGGGCAATAATTGGTATCAGTGTAAGGTCTAGAATTCAAGCTTCATCAGCTCTAGTAAAGATCAATAATAGCCTAAGAAGGATTTCAAAGCCTAAAACCTTATTTTGATAGGTCCAACTATGCCCATTGGAAGTTTAGGATGGAAGCATACTTGGATAGTGAAGGCAATGATGTTTAGGATAATGTTCACAATGAATAGACACCACCAATAAATAAGAATACTAAAAGAGAAGAAGAAATTCTTCTAAGGGATGAGTGGACCAAACCACATAAGAAGGCCAAGAACAAGAAGGTCATGGCCATTCTAGCAAGCTCTCTTTCTCTTAAAGAGTGTGAGAGAGTTCAACATTGTCTAATTGTGTATAGCATATGGAGGACCTTGGAGAACTGCCATAAAGGCACCAAGCAAGTTTGTTCAAGGAAAATTCAACTTCTTATGAATGAATTCGAGCTCTTCAAGATGAAGCCCAATGAGACCATTATTGACCTAACAAATTGCCTACTCTCCATCATCAATAATATGAAAAAATATGGGAGACACAAACCTTGAGGATGTTAATAACAAGATCTTGATAAGTCTTCTTTTGAAGGACTATGACTTAATAGTGGCGAGTATAGAAGAAGCCAATAGGGATTTGAGCACCATTCCTATCGATGTGCTTATTGGTAAGCTTCTAACACATGAGATGCTCTAGCAAGAGAAAAGGAGCTTAAAGGTGAAATAGAGAAGAAGAAGCCTCTTACACTAAAAGCAAGCATCATCTCCTTTAAGGTTCAAGACTTGGATCTCATTAGTAATGATGAGGTAAGTGAAGAAGAGGATGAGGAGATAGCCATGCTTTCAAGAAAGATGAAGAAAATGATTGTTAATAAGTATGGGACTATCAAGAATTACAAGCAAAGAACTTCAAGATTTAAAGGATCCTCATCCAACTTTAACAAGAATAAGCAGGATATGAAGTACTATGAATATGGAAGGAAATGCCACATCAAATATGAGTGTCCCAAGCTCAAGAAGTACAAAGGCAAGTCTTTCAAGGATGGAGGGGACAAAGGCCACAATGCTACATGGGATGATCCCTCATTAAGTGATGATGAAGGAAGTCAAGGAGATGTAGCCAACTTGTGCTTCATGGCTTTAGAGGACAACTCCAATGAGGAAACTTCTACTTCTTCCTCCTATGCTTTAAATGCTTGTGATGATGATGATGATCTCATTGAGGTAATGGGTTTAGAATTAGAGAGATATAAAAAGAAAATTGATTTTTATAAGAAGAATAGCTCCAAACTTAAGGATGATATATCCAACTTTCAAAAGGTTGTGGAAGAGCTAAAAACTTTCAATGCTTCTCGTAAGAAGTCATTGGATGTGTTTCCATCTAGACCCTCAACCAACTCTTTACTTAAAGAAAATAATGCTTTAAAAAATGAGGTTGAGGAGCTAAGACTCTATTTCTAAATTTTACAAAGGGAAGGAAAATTTGGATACCCTTATCATATCCCAAACACCTCCCTTAGTGAGACATGGCTTAGGCTTCAATGGTGCATCATCTTCATCCATACCTAGCACTATTTTTGTCAAGGAATCTACACCACAAACCTCTTCTCTTGAGGTAATTGCCCCCAAGGCAAAGAACAAAGCACACATAAAAGCCCATACTCAAAGAAGAAGCAACAAAGGCTCACATGACTTAAGAGAGAAACCTCAAAAGGCCAACCATGCCTTCTTGTATAAGAGGCATGAACATAGGAAGGCACCCATTTTACACAATTACATTTGTTGTTGCACCTCTTCTTTTGCCTTAGATAAGAAGGTTGTGAGGCTAAAACCCTAATGAGACGGCAAGAGTCTTTCAAGTCTAAATAATGTCATTATTGCATAAAGTTTGGGCACATCAACATTCATTGTTTGATAAGAAAATCCCATTGGGATTCCTTAAAGACTAGCCCCCAAGGCCCCTAGTTTACTTGGGCACCTAAAAACCAAACTTAAATTTGTGTTTTGTAGGTAAGGATAATGTATGGCTCTTGGATAGTGGATGCTCAAGGCACATGATTGGAAACAAAAGCCTCTTCACAAGCATCAAAAGTGTGGATAGAGGTAAAGTTTGTAATGCCCGCTAACTAGGGCTTAGTTGAAATATATGAGTAAATGACACATGAATAGTATTTTGGTAATTTAAAAGAATTTAAAATATATGTAGAGATGAATTAGTTTTGAAAACATATGACAGATGTGTTGGAGATATATATGAGGTATATGTGACTTGATAAATAGTATAAGAATTTGATTTAAGATGATACAATTTAGTAAGAATGCATTCATGGTCATTAATGTTTATAGTAAAAACAGTCAATGCTTATCTGTGAAAGGTCTGGTATAAAAGCCTTTTACACTATCTTAACATCATTTTTCACCATTTTATCAGCTCTCAAACCCTAAGACCATCCATACACACCCAAGAACCATATGCGAGTGTTTCTCCATGGATTGTTGAGTGATCAAACACCAAAACCAGGAGGGAAACTAAGATCAAAGTGAGATTTGAGAGATTTACCAAGGAAGAAGATGAAGTTGGAGAGAGAAAGTATAGAGGTTGAGGGAGCTCGGGTCTTTCAACAAATGAACCTTGTTCTCTTCATTCTTTGGGTAAGATTTCATGTTTTCCCTCCTCTTTTAACAAGTTTGTGGTTGATTGATGTGATTCACCCGAATTGGGTAGAAACTCATTTGTAGATGGGTATGTTAGAGATGAACCTTTGGATTACTTGGGGATAACTTCCCTTTGAGCTTGATTGAGATGTTAAACACATAGTGGAGGAGGATTTAAGAAGAAAGAACATAACTTAAGGGTTTTTGAGTTAGAGTGGATGTATATGACTTTGTATAGTTATAGATATTGATATATAGCTTGAGTTAATAAGAAATAGTTGTGATTATGTTTAAGTGATGCCTTTGGAAGGTTGAATTAACCATCAAGGAGGCTAGGCAAGCTTAAAGCTTAGACTTTGAGTTAGCTCCATAAGAGGTAAGTACACGTATGCATCTTAATTTGCTAAAATGATATGATATAATATCGAATAATGTGAAAATGTAATACATGGCGTGTAAATAGAAATAATCGATAGCTTAAGGGCTTAATACCTTCTTAAGCAACATTTATGAATAATGAATGACTTGGATTGGGATTAATGATAGAAGAAAGAAGATAATTGTAATTAAGGTGAATATGGTTATACGTGGATTTTACAAGTAATGGCTTATGGAACTTGAATGTGATTATCTAGTTATTGGCTCAATTGGTTGAAAGTTAGGTTTAATGTCAATATTGAGAATTGATAAATAGGTAGATGCACAAGTTCAATGAAGGCACTTAAGGTGTTTGCAAGAAATGGCTTAATAGAGGTAAATCTCTTACTTGAGAACTTATGGATTGACGAGTTGGAAATATATATGTGAAGTTTGAATCTATGATGTTATTGATTGCCAATGACATGCTATATATATAAAGATGATTTTACATGTTAATAGGAAGGGCCTTAGCTAGTTATAGTGCCTTATGTGATGTATTTTGAAATTTGGCATTTAATGCAAAAGAGATAAGTTGGTATGACTAAAGCATTATTATGGGTTATGAAAATATGAAATGGCATATTCAAATGTTAGAGAGTTATTTTAAGTATATGAATATGCATTAAATGAGCATGAAAATGGTACATGTGCTTAAAGTGTGATTTGTAGGCATCGCTTGTGTTGTTAAGCTTGGTTGTGAACCTAATATGCAATGATTTACATCATGTAAACTTAAATACAATTGTGTCAAATGCCTTTGAATGATTGTTATATGTGTTTAGGAAGTGTTTAGAATTGGAATTTTGGCAAAATTTGATCATAAGAACAAGTTAGGTCCTTTTACAACCAACATCACAACTAAGCTGAAAACTATCATGATCATGAACATAGGTACAGTGGCCTTCTCGACCAAACTTCACAACCAGCCCAAATGTTCATGGCCGTGAAGACATTATTCACAGCAAAAGTAAACTTTGTTCAATTGATGTTTAAATGGGTCCATGACATGTCGAATATGCCTAAATGATAGAGTATGATTTTATATCATATGAAAACATGTTTATGAACCTAATTATGACATGTAAGCAATATATGTTATATGTACAATGATGGAAACATAAAAGAATGAGATTAAATTGAGAAGATATCATGATATAAATGCTCATTTCTCTACCTAAGGACTACTCTAGGATAGATCATGCACCATAAAGGGGATAAGTGACACGTATCGATGAGATGTGTGAGTGAGGATCAAGGTGACTAGCCCTGGACTGGGTGCTCCTATTCATAGTACTCATATTTATTATTATACTCAATCAGGTTGGCTTAAGCTCGGGTATGAGTGCACTGGACTTACACCCCGTATCCTACCATTTCGGGAATGAAGCTTGGGCTATTTATCCAAATAAGAAAATGAAATATGGAATAAATCATTAATTTGCATAATTAGAATAAGAAAAGGAAAAATGAAATACTATAAATTGTTATATGATTTTGATATGTCATACTTTATGATATAAGCATTTTGAATTCATATATGTTTGGTATGCATAAATAATGATATACTAATAAGATATGTGAATAATAAATGAGAAAGTCTGGTGGTTGGCTCAATTACCAATTTAAAAAGTAAAGGCTTGAAATTTTAGGGATTCAACTCCTTTCAAAATTTGATACACGCTCAAGCCTCCGAGAGGTCAATATGTGGATTGCTAATTGAGATACTAAAGAACCGCCAGACGATATAACTTTGAAATAACTACACCGAGATTCTAGTTGTACATGATTATGAAATATTGAAATATTAAAATAAAGACAAAGATATGTAAATTATGAATCGTATAAGTATGTATGTTTAAGGAATTCATTAAATATGTGACTTTTTGCATGGTTATTGGATATCTCATGTACACAAAGAGAGTCTAGAAGTTAATAAGATCTTTGGGACATTAAAAAGGTAATTAGCTTGAAAAAGAAAGAAAAAAAAGAGAAGGAGTCAGCACTATGCACGACCTATGCCATGTTGCAATGGACTTTTAGGGCATGGAGCATGACTCGTGTTGACCTACACAACCCATGCTCGGTGTCAAGTACATAAATACTCGAGTTTCTCTCTTATTTCAGTCATAACTTCATTTCCAACCATCCTTACTTGAGAAAAACCCTAGATTCATATTCTTCCTCTCTCTAAACACTAACCCACTCACAAATTTACTCAAAACACTTAGGTTTATCATCATCAAAGTGAGGAAATCAACTCTTAGGTGTGGTTTGAAGAAAGAGAAATGAGTTTGTGCTAGAGAGAAAAGAAGAGCAAGGAGACCCAACACCAAAGCTGACCTTGGAAGGCAATGTAAGGGGAATTTGGTAAGTTTTACACTACCTTGACTTCTTTGATCCATAAATTTCTTTGATTTCTCCTTCTTCCTAAAGAAAACAAAAAATCTATCAAAGTTAGGGTTTATGATCGAAATGGGGATAAGTGAGGTAAGATCTTGTGATTTAAAGGTTGATCCATGTCTAAAAGAGTGTTTATGAGACAAGTGTCGGGTTGAGGGTCTCATTGATGAAAGTCTTTGTGTTAAGATGGTATGTTTGGTGTTTTAGGCTTAGACATGGAGGGAAAGTAACAACCTAGGGGAGGAGATCGAGCTTGATCCGGTACATAGGGGTCAAGGAGTACTTTTTGTAACAGTTTGTACATATCTTCTTTAAAATCTTCATGGGTGTATTGTATGAAAATTATGTATGCTTGTGAAAATGTATTAGAAATGTTAATTTAAGAACATTTATGGTAGTAATTAATGTGATTAAAATGAATGAAATAAAAGGTTGTAAAGGCACATAAAAGAGGTGAAATGGCTTAATAAATGATTATGTTTGGATGACAGGGAATGGTTGTTGAAATGGTTATAGATTATAAATGTTGGCATTTAATGTAAAGTGGTGAGTTATGAATGTTGGGTTTTTGTACATTGATGCATTGTTAAGGCAACCCATTATATGATATGACTTGACATTTGTTGTTATGTGTTATATGGGGCTTAGGGCTCGAGAAAAGATAAAGTTAAACATGGTACCATGTTAGAAGGTTAATGTGGCTTGAGGCCAATAGTTGGCGCCGTTGACCATGTTGTGAAAGACTAAGGTGGCTTGAGGCCGGTATTTGGCACTCTTAGTCTTGCTGGTTGAGGTGGCGTGTGGCCATATTTAGTGCTCTCAACCAAGAAAGCTCGGCGGAGCCTGGAAAAGTGTTTGAAACTTGTGAATATAGTTATGTTATATGTTATGAAATGCTGTGATTTATTTGTTATGATGGCACATAATCGAGGAATGTTTTATGGTATTAAGGCAAAGTATACGGTAAGTTTAGTGGGTTACGTATCTATATATACATATGGATTATATGTTTTTATGTACCACTAAGCAAGGTTTACTTAGCATGTGGGTGTTTTTGTCTCATACGCAGATTATAGATAGCTTGAAAAGTTGACACAAAGGACAAGCCGCCAAAGAGAAAAAGGACAAACCTAAGGGTTAGTGATATATTCTTTTCTTTTCTTTTTGTATTTGGTTTGTATTATAGGATAGGCATAGTTACAATTGTACGTGTCTTGGGTATTTAAGGACATGTAAATTTGTAACTCTTCATGTATTTTGGTAAAACTCTGTTTGTAAAGCTTTGGCTTGTAAAAGCCATTATATTTTATTTTGATAAAATTATGGATGTTTTAATTCAAGTATATATGGATATTTCTTTTTTTTTTTTATCAAGACACCATGGCCATGGTGAATTAACAGGTTTTAAATTTATCATATTTTGAAAGTCATGCGTAGTAATAACCTTCTGTATAATTAAAGGAAACTCTAATTATAAAGTGTGTGTTACAGAATAAATGCCTTGACATTATTAAAATTACATAATTTTAGAATGATTGTGTTATCAATTTGACATGCCATGAAGATATAATTACATGTTAGAGTTGTTATGCATATATGTATTACTAAGCTATGAATTGCTTAGCATGTTTTCATATGCATGCAAGTTATGTAGCCAATATACAGTGGATGTAGTAGTTGATAATGGAGATACCAAAGCCTATGGCTAGAGGAGACTGTGTAAACCATAATTGAGCCGAATATATTTATAGCATGCATTCATTTACGGGGATGTAATTAACTATGTTTGTTATCCTATAATCATGTAATATGATGCAATAAGGAAAAAGTAAAGAAAGGAAAAAGGAAAAAAGAATAGAGATAGCTCAACTAGATATAGTTGAGATACATGAAATAAGGGCCATATAGGCCCATGATATTATATTATATGTGATTGTACAAGCAAACGGGAGCTAGTGATAGTTAGTATAAGGTATATTCGATAAGTTAGATAACAAGTCTAATAGATTATATAGACGTAGAGTATAATAATGATTTGTATAGGAAAAGTTTTAAATTTAGATATGTTATTGCTACCCAGTCTGTAACACTTCCTATATATTAGGGGTCATATTCCTAATATATAGGACAGTGTTACAAGGTTACCTTTGGAAACAATGCTAAGGGTAAGGCAATTAGCATTGGTTCTATAGGACTTGATGGCATTTCAATTATTGAGGATGTGATGTTTGTTGATGGTTTGAAGCATAATCTTTTAAGTGTGAGAAATTATGTGATAAGGAAAACCAAGTCATCTTTAGGTCTAATAGATGTCTAGTGACCTCTTTGAGTGGTCAAGAGATATTCAAAGGAGAAAGAGATGCCAATAATTACATAATTGACTTACACAAGTTGACGAATGTTTCCTCTAGTTGTCTCATCTCTATTAGTGAAGAATCTTGGCTATGGCATAAAAGGCTAAGACATGCAAGCATGAATTCAATTCAAAGCCTTAGCAAGGATAAAGGTCAAGTATTTAAAAGACAAAACTTATGAGCCATATCAAAGGGGGAAGCATCACAAATCATCATTCAAGCCTAAAAACATTGTGAATACTTCTAGACCTCTACAACTTTTGCATCTTGATTTGTTTAGACCTTGTAGAGTTGCTAGTTTTGGTGGAAAACATTATGCATTTGTTATAATTGTTAACCTTAGGGTAATTGATCTCTATTTTGATCTTGACAATCAAACTAAATGTTACTAATGTCTTCATCAAATGTTGTTTTGTTAGTGTACAAAGTTTCAAGTCAATTGGATTTGATTTGCTTTTTGAACGAATCAAACATTTCCTAGAGACAGATAACTCCCAACTAGGACAGTGACTCCCGATCGGGACTCAAGTACAGACCGGGACAATATATGTCCTGACTAGGAAAACACTGCATTCTTGTGTTTCAAAGTTCCAGTAGCAAAAGTAGATCGAGACAAGTACTTTCCCAACCGGAACTTGAGTACAGACCGGGAAAATGAATTTCCCGACTAGGACATTTGACTAAAACTAGCCGTTGAAGAAAATGACAAATCTAAGGCTGCCACGTGTTAATCTCCAATGGAAATATGAATTTCCCGACCAGGAAACATGGTTTCTCGATCGGGAAACTGTCTTTGACAGACAGCTTTTTGTTAATCTTTTTTAGAATGTTAGAAATAGTTTTGGCACAATATGTAACAGCTAATTGGAAGGTAAACATTATAAATAGACCTCCAAAAGGCCTTAGGAAGTAAAAGCTTGATTTTAAGTGTGCCAAAACTCTTGCAGTTTTAATTCTCATCTCTTTTGTAAGAAAGGTTGAAGTGTTAACCTTAAACACTTGGGTATAGGTTGTAAGAGTGATCATAGTGAGAAAAACTCTTGTTTAGGTTGTGTGTGAGCCTGTTCAAAACACAAGGAATTTAGGTTCGGTGTGAGCCTTAAGAAAACACTTAGTTGTGGGTGAGCTAGGAAAACTCTCTAGTTGTGAGTTACTAGGAAACTCTCTTGTAATCTCAAGTTGAGATAGTGGAACTCCCAATTGAGTTTGGGGAGAAGACTAGGGTTTTTTAACATCTGAACCTCTATAAATCCTTATGTGCAATCTTCTCTTTCTCCTTTACTTTTTATGTTTTAATTGCACATTACTCAAACACTCAAAAAATCCATTAAGCGGAAAATTTATATTTCCCACCAATTCAACCCCCCCTTCTTAGTGAACCATCTTTCCAACAATTGGTATCAGAGCCTTGGTCTCTCTATTCAAGGCTTAAGTGCGAGAGAAAAGATCAAGATGGTGAAGGGTGAAGTTTCCAATCATTTCCCTATTTTTGATGGTGCAAACTATGCTCAATGGAAGTTTCGAGTGGAGCTCTTTATGGATAGTAAGCCATTGATTTATGGGACACTATCTACAAGGAGTGGAAGGCACCAACCAAGGTAGTGGAGGGTGTAGAGGAAGAAACTTCTTGGAATGATTGGTCCAACGCTCAAAAGAAGGCAAATGGAAGAAACAAAAAAGCAATGGCAATTCTCTTTGCCGCCATTCCTCAAGAAGATAGTCTCAAAGTGTTACATTGTACAAGCGCTTATGGCATTTGGAAAACCTTAGAGAATTACTATGAAGGAACCAAACAAGTGAAGTCCAAGAGAATTCAATTGCTCATGTCCGAATATGAGCTTTTCAAGATGAAATCCTTTGAGTCTATTACCGACATGACCAACCGACTCCTTGCTATCATCAATAGCTTAAGAAAGGCTGGGAAGCACCTTAAGCTTGAAGATATCAACAAAAAAATTTTGAGAAGTCTTCCCATCAAGGAGTACGGGTCAAGAGTTGCCGCCATTGAGGAAGCCAATGATGATTTAAGTAAAATGTCAACCGATATGCTCATTGGCAAGCTTCTCACACATGAGATGGCTTTGGCAAAAGACAAGGAGATAGAGCTTCAAAAGGAGAAGAAGGATTTAGCTTTCAAAGCTTCAACTTCAAAGCATTATGAAGATGAAAGCTCTAGCCAAGAGGAAAGGAGTGAAGAAGATAGTGATGAAGAGATTGTAAACCTTATGAGAAGAATAAATCTTAAGGAAAAGAAAAGGTATGACAATAACTTCAATCAATCTTCCAAGTACTCAACACATAAAAGGAGTTCCTATATGAAACAAAGAAGGCATGAGCCCTCAAGTGATGAAAGCTCCTTAAGCAAAGGAGAATTTGCCGCCTCTTGCTTCATGGCTTTACAAGAGGACTCCTATGAGGTATGTTCTACATCTCAATCTTTTGATAACATGCATAATGATGATGATGATGATGATATTTTGATTGAAGTCATGAACCTTGAGATTGAGAAATTTAAAAAGAAAGGTATTTTTCATAAAAACAAGTATTTGGATTTGAAAAATGATTTTGATGATTTACAAAAAATTGTTTTAGAGCTTAAAACATCTAATGAATCTCTTAGGAAATCATTGGATGATCTTTCATCAAAACCATCAACCTCTTCTTTGCTCAAATAAAATAATGCTTTAAAAAATGAGGTTGAAGAGCTTAGAAATCCAATTTCAAAGTTTCACAAAGGGAAGGAAAATTTGGATACACTTATTATATCTCAAAGACCTCCTTTAGTGAGACATGGTCTTGGCTTCAATAGAGCTTCAACATCATCATCTCCACCTAGCTCAATATTTTTTAAGGCTAGCACACCACAAACTTCATCCATTGAGGTAATTGGTAAGGCACACACCAGAGCTACTACTCAAAAGAAAAGTAGTAAAAGCTCACATGGTCCAAGAAGGAAACCTCAAAAGACCAACCATGCCTTTTTGTATAAGAGGCATGCACCTAAGATTTCATATACCACACAACATTGTGCTTACTCATATTCACTTCATGTTGTGAAACCTAAACCCCATACAAAGTGGCAAGATATGTTTAAGTCTAAGCAATGCCACTATTGTATGAGATTTGGGCACATAAACAAGCATTGTTTTATACAGAAGGCTCATTAGGAACCTTCTAGAGGTAACCCCCATAGACCCAAATTCAAATGGGTACCAAAAATTGTTTGATTCTTTTATAGGTTGCCCAAAAGTGGTCAAAGGCACATGCTCAACATAATGTCTTCTCTTAAGTGATCAACCCCATTAAACTTAAACTTTGCATAAAGTAAGGGGAGCTACTTAAAGAAGAGATCACAAGAGAAAAATTGAATCTCTATGAAAAAGTGCCTCAAGATCATGGAACGTCTTCTTATCAATAGGCATTCTCTAAACTCATATTTTATGCTTTAAGATGATATACTTATTTTGATGCTTTTGATATATGTTTGTGCTACCAACAATTGATATCATTTGTTAGTAATTGATAACATTTGTTATTTTCATATTTGGTATCATTTTGTTTAAATTTTTTAATCTTCCCTCTTATCTTCTATCTTTATGCCCTATGTGATTAATCTTATACGATACTTGCTTATATTCTTTTTGATCTTGACAAAGGGGGAGGTATATAAGCATAACCAAAATGTATGAACATAAAGACGGAGAGATCAAAATGTAAGAACATAAAGGGGGAGAGATCTTTGGAACATGATAGATTGACTTGAATTTATTTTTGGATGATCAATTTAATTATTTTGCTTAGTTTGATTGTCAAAATCAAAAAGGGGGAGATTGTTAACCTTAAGGTAATTGATCTCTATTTTGATCTTGACAATCAAACTAAATGTTACTAATGTCTTCATCTAATATTGTTTTGTTAGTGTACAAAGTTTCAAGTCAATTGGATTTGATTTGCTTTTTGAACAAATCAAACATTTCCTGGAGACACTTAAGACCGGGACTCAAGTACAGACCGGGACAATATATGTCCTGACTGGGAAAACACTGCATTCTTATGTTTCAAAGTTCCAATAGCAAAAGCAAATTGGGAGAGGTACTTTCCCGATCGGGACTTGAGTACAGACCGGGAAAATGAATTTTTCGACCGAGACGTTTGACTGAAACTAGCTGTTGAAGAAAAGGATAAATCTAAGGCTGCCACGTGTTAATCTCTAACGGAAATATGAATTTCCTGACTGGGAAACATGGTTTCCTGACCGGGAAACTGTCTCTGACAGACAGCTTTCTATCAATCTTGTGTAGAACGTTAGAAATAGTTTTGGCACCATATATAACGACTAATTGGAAGGTAAACATTATAAATAGACCTCCAAAAGGCCTTAAGAAGTAAGAGCTTGATTTTAAGTGTGCCAAAACTCTTGCAATTTTAATTCTCATCTCTTTTGTAAGAAAGGTTGAAGTGTTAACATTAAACACTTGGGTATAGGTTGTAAGAGTGATCCTAGTGAGAAAAACTCTTGTTTGGGTTGTGTGTGAGCCTATTCAAAACACAAGGGATTCAGGTTTGGTGTGAACCTTGAGAAAACACTTAGTTGTGGGTGAGCTAGGAAAACTCTCTAGTTGTGAGTTAGCTAGGAAACTCTCTTGTAATCTCAAGTTGAGATAGTGGAACTCCCAATTGAGGTTGGGGAGAGGACTAGGATTTGTTAACACCCGAACCTCTATAAATCCTTGTGTACAATCTTCTCTTTCTCCTTTACTTTCTATGTTTTAATTGCACATTGCTCAAACACTCAAAGAAATCCATGAAGCGGAAAATTTATATTTCCCACCAATTCAACCCCCCCCCCCTCCCCCTTCTTGGTGCACCATCTTTCCAACAATAATTGATGACTACTTTATGTTTACTTGGGTAATTTTCTTAGCTCATAAAAGTGATGCTTTTGAAAGTTTCAAGCACTTTGCCAAGAGGGTCCAAAAGAAAAAGGGTTATTTTATCTCTAAGATTAGAAGTGATCATGACAAAGAGTCTGAAAATTATTGTTTAGATGGTATTTCACATGATATTTCCACACCAAGGATTCTTCAACAAAATGGGGTAGTTGAATGGAAAAATTGAACATTGGTATAGATGGTTAGAACAATGTTTAATGAGTATGGTTTACCAACCTACTTTTGGATGGAAGCTACTAATACCTCTTGTTATATTTCAAACCATGTTTTCAAAAGACCTATTTTAAATAAAATGACTTATGAGCTTTGGAATGGAAGAAAACCCAAGATCTCATACCTTAGAGTATTTGGCTGCAAATGTTTTATATTGAATACTAAGGATAACCTTGGAAAATTTGCCTTAAAATCGGATGAGGGTGTTTTTCTTGCTTAATCCACCTCTAGCAAAGCTTATAGGGTCTTAATAAACGAACCTTAGTTACCATGTCAGTTTTGATGAATCTTATAGACTTGATCGTCAGAAATGTATTCTTTTGGATGATGTTGTAGGTACCATGAAGAACCTCAATCTTGATCAAGAGGAACATGGAGAATCATCAAAGAAGGATGATCTTGACAAGGATCAAGAAGAGCAATATCAAGAGGAAGAACAACCTAAAGCCCAAGAGCAATGATCTAATGAGCTATTAAAGGAGTGGAAGTCTGTAAGAAACCACCAGAAGAATCAAACCCAAAGGATCAAATCATTGGTGACCCTATAAGTGGTGTAAGTACTCATTCCAAGCTTCTTAATTCTAATCTTGCCTTTGTCTCTCAAATCGAACCAAAGTCAATTGATGAGGTTTTGGGTGATGAGAGTTGGGAGATTGCTATGCAAGAGGAACTCAACTAATTTGAAAGAAAAAATGTTTGGACCTAGGTTCTAAGACCTAAGGACTACCCAATTATTAGTAGTAAGTGGGCCTATAGGAACAAATTAGATGAGGATGCTAACATCACTAGAAATAAAGCTAGATTGGTTGCCAAAGCGTATAACTAAAAGGAAGGCATTGACTATGATGAAACTTTTGCTCCGTGGCAAGATTAGAAGCTGTTTGTATTTTATTATCATATGCATGCCATATGAATTTGAAGCTTTTTCAAATGGATGTTAAATGTGCTTTTGTAAACGGTTTGATAACGGAGGAAGTTTATGTTGAACAACCTCCCAGTTTTGAAGATCATACATTTCCAAACCATGTTTATAAGCTTATTAAGGCCTCGTATTGATTGAAACAAGCTCCTAGAGCTTGATATGAAATACTTAGTGCATTTCTTCTAGACAATGGATTTTCTAAAGGACATGTAGATATAACTCTTTTTATTAAAAAGCATAAGCATGATACTCTCATTGTTCAAATTTATGTTGATGACATTATCTTTGGGTCCACTAATGAAAATCTTTGCCGAGAATTTGCTAAGTGTATGAATAGGGAATTTGAGATGAGCATGATGGGTGAACTCAAGTTCTTCCTTAGACTTCAAATTAAGCAAAGCAAAGATGGCATCTTGATCAACCAATCTAAGTATACAAAGGAGTTGATCAAAAAGTTTGGAATGAATGGATGCAAGAATGCCAAGACTCTAATGAGCACATTAACAAAATTGGACAAGGATGAAAAGGTTAAAGCTATTAATGAAAACCTTTATAGAGTTATGATCGATTCACTTCTTTATTTAACCACCTCTAGACCTGATATCATGTATAGTGTATATTGTGTGCTAGATTTCAATCATATCCTAAGGAATCACATTTGCATGATGTAAAAAAAAAATTTTAAATATCTTCATGGCATAATACATTTTGGTTTATGATATCCTAGAAATACATCATTTCATATCATTGGTTTTTCGGATGTTGATTATGCCAGTAGCTTTTTAGATAGAAAAAGCACTTCCAGAACTTGTCACTTCATTCGTGAATGTTTAGTTTCCCAATTTTGTAAGAAACAAGTTTCGATTGCCTTGTCCATCATCAAAGCAGAATTTGTGGTGGCAAGTTGTTGCACTCAAATTCTTTGGATGAGACAACAACTCAATAACTATGGTCAAGTGAGTGATCATATTCCCATCAAATGTGATAACACTAGTGCAATAAACCTTTCTAAAAATCCCATTCAACATTCTAGGAGTAAACACATTCACGTAAGGCATCACTTTTTAAGAGATTATGTCCAACATGGTGATGTGGTGTTAGAATTTATTTACACTAACAACCAATTGGAGGATATTTTCACCAAGCCTCTCAATGATGAAAAGTTTTGTTTTATAAAAAGAGAGCTTGGTATGCTTGATGGGAGCACATTGATTTAAAATGTTTTAAGTCATGCATTCATATTCACTCATATGTATAAACATAACTAAGTGAATTGTATGCTCTTTGGTTGATTAATATAGATGCCATGCTCTATGTGTATTTGTATGCATATCTTGTACATTTATATTTCTTAAAGTTCAATTTGATGAACTAAAAGGCTCAAATGATAAAAAAATATTCATGTTGATCAATTATGAGATGCCACACTAATGTACTTTAGCCTATTTTCCTTATTTGCCTTTTATCTTTCTTGGTACGTGTAACTCCCACTTGGGAAACATAGTTCCTGCTCAAGACAGATCTCCCACTCGCGAAATATCCCTCATGCTAGCAACATTTGAATTTGTTCTTGACCGTTGCATGTCTTCTTTTTCCCACTCAAGATAGCCCATTTCCCGGTTGGGAAACTTGAATTTCTTCCCAACCGTTGCCATATTTATTTCATCACGCTCGGGAACCAATATATCTCGTTTAGGACTCTGTACAGACTTTCAAATTTTTTTACTATTGGTAGTTCCTAGTTAGGAACCCCCCTGCCTAACTCGGGACTTCTATAATGATAGCTTTTTTGAAACCACCTCCAATCCTTTCAAGTCTGTTATAACTCTCCTTAAATCCCCTCAAACAGTAACATTGACCCTTCCACCTCTATAGATACCCCTATTCTCTTCCATTTTCATTCACTTTGCACTCAAACTCTCTCTCTAACCCTTATCTCTCAAATTTGTCCCAACTCTCTTCATCTTCATTCCTCATCTCCTTTTTCTAATGGCACCCAAAACAAGCACCTCAAAGACACATGCTTCCAAAGGGAAGGGCATGGCTACTTCCTCTTCGACCTTCAATTCCTTTAAGGACATCTTCATTGCCTTCTCCAAGGAAAAAAGCTTTGTTATACCCATATCATCAGCAAAACATTCATCTCCAACTAAACCTTGGATGTGGATGACTTAGAAAAGCTTGGATTCAAAGATGAGATCATGGCAACTTTTGAAGAAATGGATTGAACTACTTTTGTCATGCCACTTGAAGATGGGCATGATGAACTCACCATAAAATTTCTCTTAGCAATTCACATAATCAAGGAAGGCAAGCATCCTCTCGGCTACTATAGGATGTGTTTTCGTATGTTTGGCCAATAATAAGAGGTGGCAAAGAATTAGTTAGCGGATGCTTTTTGTTTTAAGATGTCTAGTCTTCTCAATGCTCAAGGAATGCATGTCACTCACTTTAATGTTTGGAGAGGTATTTCTCTGGAAAACCACCTTGACAAAAAGTCCAATGCCAAACATATCAAAAATCTTTCTCACTTCATCCTCCATCGCATTATTACTTTCACTATCAATGCTAGAAGAGAGAGTAATGAAAAAGTTACTCATTAAGAAATTTTCTTTCTTTATGCGATGGTTCACCATAAACCAACTGAGAATGCCCTCTCCTCCTTGAATAATTTACTTCAATGGCCACCACTACCAAAGGTACCATTTTCTACCAAACATCTTGGACTTATGACGGAGGAGAATATCCACCTTCTCTTTTCTTCCCATTCTCAATTTGACAATTTTTTGGACATCCTCAATTGCAAGGCCTTCCAAGGTTATAGACTAATACTTCTATGCCTTTGGAGAATAGGAGCCCAAAAGGCAACTTAAGAAGCCTCAAGGAAGAATGCAAGGTTATTTGTTGGAGGATAAGGCTTAAGTGCACAAGGTATGCCAAGTCAAGGAAGGCCTCAACTAAAACCAGTCTCTTTGCAAACTTTGTATGACTTGCAAATGAGGTCCATTAACGTCATGAAGGATATGATGCAACACCTTCACTTAGATATCTAAGACATGCAAGGCCAATTGGACATCCATGTATGCCCTCATAACTTTGAAAAGGAGAATCTTTTTAAGGGGGAAAAGGTGTTAGAGATGTGCCCAAAAGGCAATCACCTCAGGCATAAGTGTACACATTCATAAAGGCATTCTTTCATTATATTAGTATTCATTTTTATATGAATTAATATAGATCTTAAACTGATTAATGAAAGTCCATGATATGAAACATAGCATGAAGGAAATCATGATAGGATCATGATAATGTTGCTCCTTTCATGTGTAATTATGTTAATATCTAAATTATCCCTAGTCATAGGATCAACAAGACGGGACATTATTGATCCGGATATACTAGCACATGTTATATTCCTTGATTAGATCAAGCAGTAGATCTCATAAGCTGTGAGCATGAGATGTTCAAAGTTAACATATGGATGCTTGCTAAGAGTAGTCAAGTATATTGGATGACCTGCTATGAGACAATCATATGGATTATCTATTTAAATGTCAATGATAGTCTCATCATAGCAATGGTGCATGTATCCTTAGACTTGAGGTACTCAAGAATATCTTGGATACTGATTCTCTATTTTGACTTCATTCCTTGTTACCTCATAGAGGTCGCTTATAGGGTGGTGATTGGGTACAGCTTGAGGTATTCGAAGGTAATTGGGTAGCCAATAAAGGATTCACCGCTCCTGATAG